>JABWIB010009238.1:0-14583 GCA_016617825.1 Platyplectrum ornatum | reverse complement strand
GAATATTGTTGGGATTAGTACCCTATTGATTTTATTTTGATTCATAATAAAATATTGTATTTTAATAGTTTGTTTATTTTGATCTAGGTGGGCATTTGAGTGCACCGCCTATAAGCCTACTGTATCTAGTGTTCGTTTTGATTTGTATATATATAGGCTGTGGGAGGTGGAGTCTTTCTATTTTATGATCACATTATATATATATATGTATATATATATTTATTTATATTTATTTATTATACAATTTTGATATCACTCATCTCCCCTTTTGGGTTTTGCCCTTTTTTGTGATTAATCAACAGTGAGTGCGGTTCATCTACTTCTCTTTTGTAGGGAAAATACTTTATTGTTGCATGTTGCACACAGATACTGACCAGTGTTACTGTTACACTGTTATTAGACTTGTCCTAGAAACATCATCTCTCACCTGTAATACTGATTGCAACTAATTCAATGTATCTCCCCTGCAATTCATCATAGTTTTACCCAGTAAGCGAGCCCCTAAAGTCTGAGTCTGTTCCATTGTGAGGATTAAGATGAATAAATATGTAAGGTTACTGAACATTTCTGTGTTCAGCATACAACCAGCTAGACGTCACTCTCTCTGTCTCTGTCACGCGCTCTGTCTCTTTATGACTAGCTGTCTCTCTCTTGACTGTTTTCTTCTTTATGTGACATTTGTGCTGACACCAGTTAAAGAAAGATAATGGTTTCTCTTCATTCTTCTCTCTCATTAGAGGATGTGTCTCAGAGTCTCTGGGAGTCATGTGGATCTGACGCCAGTGTTACAGTCAGTTACTTCCTTGCTCATGTTACCCTCATGATGACTTCACCATGAATCACTGCCTGATGCTAAACTCTAGTGAACCTGAGATAAAGCTGAATGTGTATTATTTATGTNGTTAGTGGTAAACGTAGGTTAAGTTACAGATACGTTGTAGAATGTTGCCTGTATCTTCTTATGTGATAACAATTGTCAGCATACTGGCTGCAGTCCAGTTTACTCTACACGATAGTCAGATCACATACCACCTCATAGAATCACTGCTCTTTCCAGTCAATGAACTTTGGCATGGTGTTATTCTGCTATTCCGTTCTTATCAGCACTGGGGACTCTATGAGCAAAACGTTTAGAGGTGTCTCCATCCAGGGCAGTCAGAACACTTCAGAGTGACCCCATACTTCCTTTACATACTTCATTTTNATTTTANTGGAGACTTGNAANACTATAATGTATATTATGTCTNATGTTGCATATGTNTTTATTTGGTATTTGTTTCTTGTGGTTTGGGCGTTCGCTTTCTGGTTGCCTTCTGCGTGCCGCTCCGGCAGTGCCTGAGGTCATGTCTCGGGTAAAGATACGGGCACTGAGACTACAGTATTAATGCTTTAGTTTGACCTTTATGCTTCAAGCAGAATACACTTTCAAAGTGTAAACACTATGTGTAACATATAACATATTTTATTATGTTGTTAACATTGTAGACAGGGGGTCTGTGGTTCGGGTCTTGGGTCTGTATGTGTAATACTGGTATGCATTGCCTATCCTTTTCAGTGTTCTGTTTAAGTTGACCTTCTACCAACATAATTATGAAAATATTACCTTGGAACTTGCTAAAAATGGATTTTCCTTTTATAGACAAGGACGGTTTGTTCTTCTTGGTGTCCTTCACATAACTTGGACAGCACAAACACAATGTTATTCTGTTTTATATGGTTGAACCCAGATGAGTCCATTTACTGAAAGTTAACTTTAGAGAGTAATTCTGGTTTCTAGACTCCCTGCTCCTTGCAGTAATGCTGGCCATACACTTATGTGATAGGGGTGCGATGCAGGCAAAATTCAGGTTAATCTCAGAAGATTTCCTGGGATTTAAATGTGGCACTCTTACACTGCCATGAAAAACCTGGGATCTCGGGCAACCCGGGTTTTTGCCTGAAATTCCCTGGTTTTTGGTGGCAATGTAATTGGGGTATGAGTGTGTGGTTCAGTATGTAGATCATAGCAAAGAGATTACTCTTGGAAATACTGTATCAAGTCTTTAAATACTCATTATCTAAAAAACCTTGTATAGAAGTGACACATTGATTTCCTAGTTTCTTTACACTTTAGACTTGAGTTCTGTTCTGTATACATTTTGTACAGTTCTAAATGTTGCATCTTCTTATACTGAAAGTGAATGTCTCTGCCTATATTTACTTAGCATTGCAGGGAGATTGAAGATTGGGCATCAGATTCAAGCTCTCCGTTTTATTTTACATACTGGAGAATGTGAGCTGGAATCAGATTGGTTGCTATGAGCAACATCCCCACTCTTCAGTCTCCCTGCTTAGTAAATATAGGCCCTCGACTATATTATAAACACCATTTCCAATGTGTTGTTTTCCTCTTTTTTTTTTATTCTTTGCAACGATCCGTAGCTGCAAAAGAGAGAAATGAGACGACTCGGTTCCTGTTTGCTCTGCTGGCACTCTCTCTGTGCTTCCTCAGTGTTTCTTGGCCTTGGTTGTTTTTGATATCATGTGTTTAGGTTGGTTGTGTTTGTGTCCAGCGCGCACTGACCTGACTTGTGCTTTCTTCCTGACAGGTTTTATGGACGTTGAACATGTGATCCACAGAAAGATGGAACTGAAGAGGAAAGCAGAGGTAAACTTGCTTATGCACTGATGCGGTGTACCAGCTGTGCTCAACTGGATTAACTATTTTCCTTGTGTTATTAAAGATAAACCACCTAGGAATTTCTCCTGCATCCTTCATAGTGTATTGATAAGTAACACAGATGCTATGGGGATAGAATGAGTGTCTTTAGATTGGTTAAGTACGTTTTATTTATTTATTTTTTTATTATAGCTGACTTTTTCCACTGACCCGTTTCTGGAAATATTTGCATAAATAAAAAACGTATGTAGCAAAGATACTATCCTATAGTAGCACTAATAAGTTACTGCTCAGTCTTTGGGTAGATAACGGTATTTGCAGAATAGTATCTGAAATCACAGATAGCAGAGGTTGTGTATTTGCTGAAGAGTTTCTGGAAGTCCTAGAAGCTGGCAGTGCCCTGTACACTTGTAATGAGTTCTTTAAATCCAGCATTTGAAGTCCCTGTGGTTGGTTGATGCACAGAAAAGATCTGCACGTCTTCAGCCCAACCCACACTACAATTTAAATGCCTTCCCCACCTCTCTTGTGATCATAAACATCTATGATCATAAGACCTATGTGATCGCAGTTTGACACGTAAGCCCATGCTATGCACGTTGTGAGTAGAGAGACATTTTACACATCCAGTGTTCGCAAATACGCTTTTGTCCGGGTGTGATGATCTGGTCCTCTGTCATTTTGGGTGGGTACTTGAAAATAAATGAATAATTTCTGCTTCTTTGCTTTTGGACCGTACAGGTCAGAGAATAAAAGATTTAATAATCAAGCTGAGTATTTAATCTTTTAATAAAAAACTGCATTACCGAAACCCAAGTAGATTAATGGTGGATTGTCCATGAAGAGATTTCGCTTCCCACCTATCCCACACACTTCCTGTCTTAGATTCTGTTAATGGGCATTGAAAAAGGAGAGATAAATATTTGTCTTATTAATATAATCCTCCTGTAACTGTTCCAATCTATCCTATTTGTGTAGACTAGAAAGTCTACTACTCATTAGCTTGGTTCTATACATGGTTACTGAAAGATGTTCTTCCTCCTCTATGAAATCTTTTGATACTTGTGCCATTAGAACTGACATCTTTCTATTAAATGTGTTCCTCAGGTCAGGTTTTTAATCTGGTAACTGTGGTCGTCCATTAAGTGTAGATTTGCTTTTTAATTGTAATTTGGTATGTAACTGCTTTATTGTTTATAATAGATTGTAAGCTTTCCTATACATTAAAGACTTGACTGGTCTTGGTTTAAGTATTGTAGTACTGATATGTTTGTAATATAAGAATTTAGTTTGTTACGTTGGGGAATAATTTATGTATAAATGCTTTTTTTTATTATTTCCTCTGTTATTTCTGTGCATCTCTTGACTTTTTACATAAATGGCGTGTTACTTGTTTGTTCCTGTGATCTCCAGCTTCTGAAGAGTGAATTAATGAAGGAAGTAGACATCCACTTCAATGAGTTTGTAAACAACTTTATAGAAGAATCCACTGCTTTGGAAACCTCGGCCACCAGCTTCTACCCTGGAAATGATGAAAAAGACANTCGTAAAGCAAGGTAAAATCTTCACACATCAGTCCAGCCTCACTCTGTGATGCCTGGAGGAGAGACCATTTGCTTGCACCCTTCACCCTCTGTATTTCTGATGTTATTGTGATGTATATATTATGCTATGGATTCAATGTGCAGTGAAGGTTTCTTCTAAGAGTAAAGCTGAGAATGTATGTATTAAGGTAACTTGAAAACATAACATAATACATACAGACGTGTGTCTGGGATTGTATCATTAATGTAAGAGCTATTATTTTTTAGGACCGGGAAACCTCCACCTGAACACGGGAAACTATTTGCATCAAGACGTTCCCTACTAGAGTAAGTGCATATAAACAACTTAGAACTTTGTTTTTATTTATAGTAATTTTTTACACCATTCTGTTTCTGCACTAGATCGACAGGATCCATATGTCACTAATACCAAATATTCCCACATCTACCCAAATAATTAAATGTAATCATTAAATATTCTAATGGACAGGAATATATTAGTGGTTTTTTTTTATTCATTTTTTTTTCTTTTTGTTTGTAAAATGAAATTAAGTTTAATATGGTGTGACATGTAAACCTTCCCATACCTGGGGAGAACTGGCAAGGCTTGAATTAGTGTGTTTGTGTGTGATAAAACCTTTGTATTAGATCCATTGTCCTATTTTTATAAAATGTAATGATTTGTTTTGTTACAGTGAACTATTTGAGGTTAATCACTTCCGTACAATCTACCACATGTTCATTGCCCTCCTGATACTCTTCATCCTCAGTACGTTGGTTGTGGACTGTATTGATAAGGGCAGGTAAGTGTTGCTTTCGGTTTTCCGTGGTATTTTGTTACAATTAGTTATTTGTAAAGCATTAGTATATCATGAAGCTATGTATATAGCTCAGGGTCTCTGATAACAGTACATGGTTTATAAACATGGCCTTCAGATATGTCTCATACAGTACACTGTCCGTTATGTGGACGATCTATCATTTGGGACTCTTTGTCCTTGGCATTGTATCTTTCTGCGTTTTTACATCTGGTGTCCTTGTCTGTATAATTGTAACATTCCCTGGATCCTCTACATATAATACGCTGATAAATCTGGCACTTTATTTATCTCCCAGATTTCTTTTAAAGCTTTATAGTGTGTAGTATATTGCTCTTACTTACTGTCACTGTTGTAATAAGTGTGTGGACCCAGTATCTGCAGGATGGACAGCGTTTAAGATGATATTATGCCTGACATTTGCTATGAGAATTATTACTAGGATGTTATTCTGAATACTAAGGTTTCAGATTTGTCTTGGTAATGCAGCATTTATCTGCATTATTTTATATGTGTAAATTATATTTTGTACTAAAATTGTATATGTAATGTAGGGTCTAGGTGATTCTCTTCAATATCGGGGGGCAGAGGGGTGTGTGGCCTCACTTAATAAGGGTGAGAATCCAATTAAGAAATCTTAGATAAGCAAAATCAATGTCTGGTCTATCAAACGCTGGTTTGGCCTGGATCCAGCCCTTATAGTTTCAGTCACATAATTCACCTTAATCTGCATCTACATTGTTGCTTCTGTATTTTAGACTTGTTTTGGAGTTTGATCTTCTGGTGTACGCATTTGGGAAATTCTCAATTGTCTTCTCCACGTGGATATCCATGTTCCTGGGTACCCTGATCATCCCATATGTCCTCTTCTCCATGTGGGCCCAGGGATACAAAGCATCTTCCCATCGCACCATCCGCTCTCTATTCTATGGGTCTTTATACCTAGTGTTCCAACTTTTCGCAATTGGCTTCTGCCCAGCGTACATAGTGGTGCAGCACAGTTTACCTCCAGCCTCCCGCTTCATAGTAATCCTGGAGCAGGTATAGTTCATTATACGACAAAACTGAACCATTTTATTTTTTTGGCTAAAAAAAAAAAAATCTGTATTTCATTTCTGCCTCCAAATTCCCTTTCAGGTTCGGCTGATGATGAAGGCACATTCATTTGTGAGAGAAAATGTCCCTCGAATCTTCTCGCATACCAAGGAAAAGTCTTGTGAGTAGAAAGCTAATTGCACATCTATTTATTTCTGTACAGACTCTTTCCCAAACCTTTCTATGCTTTCTTGCAAGCTACATGCTACCTGACCGTAACACAGTCCACTCTATCCAGACAATTCTGAGCGGGGTGCTGGGATCACAGGCGGGAGTAATTGGTTTTACAGTGAACAATTTAGCCATTGCTAATGCTTTCCTTACCGATCCAGATTTGTGAACCGCTACTAGGAGTCCAAAAACTTTGTGTGGACATTGTCCTTAGTGTTAGTGGAGCAGTTAGCACAGTTCCTGCTCGGGTGCCTGGATACAGATCTGAGATTATAGATTATCACTCGTCTGATTATAGCTGATCCACAAGCATTGAAACAGAATTTCTTGTTTCGGTCCTTTTGTCAATATACACATAGTAAACCCTGTACAATACGTAATGTATGAAAGTAGCATGTTATTGTGTAAACTTTGTAAGACTTCTATAGAAATGACTTTACCCAGATGTGTAAGTCTATACATTTTTCTACTTTAGAAAGTCAGTCACATTTCAGCGTCCTGTGTCCATGATACTGGGGTGTGCGGTGGATAGAGCTGCACTCTGTTTACAAAGTCTCCCAGACACACACCTTGGAAGGCAATAGCCTGAATACATACAGTCTGACTTGTCATTGTTTTAATCAGCAATTAGCTCCACATTTGAATAAATCACTGACATCCCAGACTGTATAAAACAGTGGAATCCGAGACGCCTCGGGAAGAAATAATCTGTTATGTATTCTCTCTCTGCTTATAAATCTGTCTATAGCACTGTCAAGGTCACTGTCATGGTTTAAAATATATATTGTGTTATGTCCAGTCTCAAAGTCTTCTTTATAGCTGTTTATTGTGACAAATAAACTTGTATCAGAAAGAAATCACAAAATCTTGTCACTTGTTTTTTCATAGCCCATGTTCCAGTGCCACAAGTCACACAATACCTGTATTTCCTATTTGCTCCTACCCTGATATATCGAGACAACTATCCAAGGTAAAGTAGCTTTTGCACTTTGTACTGCTCGCCAGCATTTGACAAGTGTTTGTCCGACTCCTCCACTGCCAGGCTTTTGTGTTGATCTTTAGTCCTAGGAAAACAGGAAAAAAAAACATGATGAAATGTTTTGACTGGACTGCTGGGATCAGCTAATGTTGACAGTGCTGTGCTAAAGCACAGTCTGTGATCATAAACTAATTCCACTGAAAAAAAAACTTAAAAACAGTTCCCCCTCCTACTTTTTTTTTTTTTTTTTTAAACCAGCAATATCATTGTACAAGTATCGTGCTGGTATCAGAAACTCAGGGTCTTCACGGTTTTACCACAGTCAGCACTAGACTGCTGTAACCATTGAAGGGAAAACATGCAGTGTCTGGTCCTTCCACAATGATTCCCACACTGGTTAAGGCCAGTTAGCACCAGAGCTGGGTTCACCCAGTAAGTCAGCCCTGCAAAAAAAAACTCATCCTGGGCTCAGGCATGACTAGTGTGAATAGCTACCCGTGGGCTGAGTAGTCTGTTGAAAAAAGTGTAATCATTATGTCTTGGCATTGTGATATTTTTATTAATATTCAAAATAATGTAAAGTTTACAGTCATATTTACTAAAAAGAGTCATCCATTTGCCTTGTAGGAATCCATCCATACGATGGGGATATGTAGCCACCAAATTTCTTCAGGTAAAAACAAGGTTTTAATTACATTTTGATTAACCTCAATATATTATACTTCAAATGTCTACTTCTTAACTTGTTTATTTTTTTAATACATTCCTTTAGTTATTCTTGCTTTTCCACTGTAGTTTTGTTCCTCTACACCAGAGCTAGTCTCTCCCATATTTTTGGGCAGTGTCCTATTGGATTAAACACAAACATCCGACTTTGTGTTGTCTGAAACCCCCTGGCTGTAGCCAATGCAGAAATATCCAGCGATTCATATTGTATACTACAAACACGTTCTCCTATTGTAACCTATGACAGAGCCTAGACATACTTAGTTGGGCATAGATGGATATATTAACCCTGATTTCTACTTGTTTGCTCTTTTTATTGATTGATCTGTTCTGTTTCAAGAAAGATCAGCCAGGTCACTTAAATATATATTGCTCAATTCACTCCTGTGCCCATGTCTTACTCAATACTGTGTCCAAACACACTGTAGATCAGGCTGCCAAACAGGGGTTATCCAGCCAACCAGTGTGGGAGGGCTGCTCTCTCCAGACAGGTGGCTTATTGCAGACGGGTCACCACTTGGTCCGTATGTAGATTATTAATTACGGTATATAATTAGGGAGACTATATGTTAGATGGAAGAAAGATATAAACTTCAGGTCCTTGTTACTATCAGCCCTGATGTCCTGAAATGCGGTGCTTTACGTCATGGCTGGAAGTTGATCCAGTGGCTCCTATTTCCTTCAAAAGCAGTGCCGAATTAATGAGCCTTTAAATAGGCCGACCAATGAACTAGTTATTTGCAGGGATAATTCTATCTTAACTCACAAACATACCTTATAGGTCATTTTTAAAGTGCTTTAGTGCTCTCCACCCTGTGCTAAGTTTACCCCCAATAGGTAACTGGTCAATATGATAGGCCACGTTATACATGCATCTACCTGTAAATAAGCCTTTTATTTGCATTTAATGCATTAAATATTTAATGCATTCATTTCTAGACCTTTAAAGACACAGGCCTCTTTCAGTAAAATGAAGTGCCTATCTCCTGTTAATTTACCTGTTGTACTGTGTTGCAGGTTCTTGGCTGCCTCTTCTATGCTTACTATGTCTTTGTCCGTCTTTGTATCCCGTTATTCCACAACATAAGTCTGGAACCATTCAGCTTGAGAATCCTGGTCCTGTGTGTCTTTAACTCCATCCTCCCAGGTATTTGTTCACGTGTGGTCGCAATGTTGTGTCCTATGAGTGTTCATGATGGGTGTGATACAAGTCTCTTCTATGTACAGGTGTGCTCATTCTTTTCCTGGCCTTCTTTGCCTTCCTGCATTGCTGGCTCAATGCCTTCGCTGAGATGTTACGATTTGCTGACCGGATGTTCTACAAGGTAACGCTCTCTTGTGATTTGTGTTGACTTTGCGCCAAACCTAAATCTAAATCCTATACCACCTGTGCACCGGTTGGCATATGCCAGTACGTGCTGTTAATGATACTTGGGTCTGTATGTGTGGATGTAAATGTATGGCCCATTTTTTATATACTGGTATTTTACTTTTTGTTTATGGCTATGGCTGGGATGTGAATATTTAATTGTGCTTTTTCAAATTGTATCTTTCATTTTTATAGTTTGACCGATTTATATTTTATACCAGAAATCTCTGCTGGTATTAATAGATGAATGTTTAAGTGATCCCTGCTGCACAGAAACGTTCTTTGTAAATCCCTTTCATCTTTATTGTCAGGACTGGTGGAATTCTACATCATTCGCCAACTATTACCGGACATGGAACGTGGTTGTACACGACTGGCTGTACTACTATGCCTACAGGGACTTCCTCTGGGTGAGACAGCAAAACCCCACTTCTTCCTCTTGCTATACAAATGATAATTATGGTTTTGGCTAAATTACTGTAATAACAGAATTACTGAATTATTCCTGTGTTTCTTTCACAGTTCTTCGGCAGGAGGTTCAAAGCAGCAGCCATGTTGTCTGTGTTCATGGTCTCCGCTGTGGTACACGAGTATGCCCTGGGCATTTGCTTTGGATTCTTCTATCCAGTCCTTT
Organism: Platyplectrum ornatum; assembly: GCA_016617825.1. Taxonomy (NCBI): domain Eukaryota; kingdom Metazoa; phylum Chordata; class Amphibia; order Anura; family Limnodynastidae; genus Platyplectrum; species Platyplectrum ornatum. Next base: position 4,588 of record JABWIB010009238.1, on the reverse strand, counting down.
TTATCCTTTTCATGGGCTTCGGCAGTAAGTATTGCAGTTTGTAATTGTACCACATCTATAGGAAGAACTAAAGTATTGGCTGCATTTACTGAATTATTGGGATATACATATCCGCCTAGTAAATGTATGTAGTTTACTAAAGTGGATTTAATAGAAGAATTAGATAACGATAGGCCTAATTCAACCTTAACGTCAGTTGACTTACACCCAAGGGCATTCTTTATACAATAATCCAGATGTAATAATTATTTACTAATTATTAATAATAATTATTATTTGCTTTATTTTTTTTACCAGTGATCTTTAACTTCATTCTTCATGACAAACGGAAAGGTCCCATTTGGAATGTGATCATGTGGACGTCACTGTTTTTGGGTCAGGGTGTCATTCTTTGCCTTTACTCCCAGGAGTGGTATGCTCAGAAACACTGCAAGCTCAGCAATGTGAGTATTGAGCCCAGTATAAGGGTGAACTGAGAGGCCTAGGAATACATTGAAGCTATTTATAATCCTATAATGTGTGACCCTAATGCTCCTTTGTTTTTCCACCCGTAGCCCACATTTTTGGATTACTTGAAGCCGCGCTCATGGACATGTCACCTTGAGGACTAATGCCAATGAACTCATCCCGGCATCATGTCCAGCCAGTGGAGTCTTTAGAATTGACGAATTGTCTTTTGAAGTATTTTTTTTTTTTTTTTTTTTGCGTGTTTTGAGCCAGCAATGATATCCGTCCGCTTTTAAAACCATCAACTTTTCTTTATTTTGCAAGCCATCTCTTCACATACACCAATATCAACTAGGTTTATCTTGCATTCCATTTTGATCTCATACATATGAGATAATTATTTACAATGAATGTTCTGTACACCCTAATTCCTGGAGCGTCCTCCTCTTCCAGACCATGGTGTAGATCTAAGAAGTGTTTGTGCTCTTTAGCGCTTGCGCGCATCAAGCCGGACCTTGACGTTAATAGACTTCGCTCTGCAGACTGATGTACTGATACCTCTTGCATTACTGATTGTATTTCCATGTGAAGCCAGCATGGGCGGGAGTGGGACTATGAGGTGGAACTGAAGTGCGACAAGCCACGTTCTTCTGATATAGCCATCCAGACATATGATGCATTTACCAGCAACAACGAGTTTAATAACCTCCTCGTACCATTCGCCCTATATACCAAAAGATCCAAAGTTCTTGTGTCACTCCAAGGAAAGATGAGTTTGAACTGTATATTAAATGTTTGAGTTTCTTATGTGTTATGCAGTATATAGGAAAGGAATTTATTTTTTCTGTAACTTCTTTTTAATAGACATCACTGACATACTGTTCAGCAGAAGCATCTCCGCATCTCCTCTCTTTCTGATAACGGTTTGCTGCCATGTAGGTGTTTCCACCTTCCCAGCATTTGGTCTGGTGGGTGCACTTGCGTAGTCTACTACTAGGTGGCAGTATGTCTCTCTTCTGGGCATTAAAATGGAATAAGCATAAGGGACCTTTTCTATTTGATTGTTTGATTGAGGCCTCTGGAAAGATGGCATTAGAATTGTCTTAGCAAATAAGACTTTTTGCATTATGACCAGTTCACTTCAGTATGAATATTCTGGCAGATGCATGAATGGATGCGGATTGCTTGGACCATAACATTCCCCTTTAGAAGACCCGCTGTCTCTAGATGTGGTCACGTAATTGGAAATGTACGTTGCTGCTTCAATGTGTTGCCTGTGTGTCTAGCTTTTAGACCGTGCACATGCACTGCTACAGTGGTCAAACCCAGTTTATGACACAATCACTTTCAAGTCTGAAACGCTGACCACACAATGTTTTATTACTTTTGAAACTGGCGAGTTGCTCCGTGATCTCAACTTTTTTTTTTTTTATCTGCATTTTATCTCCGTCTTCTTCATAGTAACTGTCTGTAGTCTATTCTCACTCTTGCCTTGTGATTATACTGGTGGTCTGGCACTACCCGATTGGATCTACTTTTTATATTTTTGTATTCCGTCCACTTGAGAGGAAATAATTTAAAGGTAAATTAAATGATTAATAAAAAAAATACACTGTAAAAAGGGAAATGTATCTTGTGCTAGGTTGCCAAACAAGTGTTAACATGATACCTGGCAGATGTAAAATATTGAATAGAAGTTATTTTTATTATATTGATGACATTGCTGTAACACAATACACTTGAACTGGTAATTATTCTTTGTGCAGTTCGCCCCCTGCTGGTCTGTTGCTGTAACTGTTAAAATTGAAGAACTTTGTATATAAATCAAATGTTTCTGCAAATTGTTAAATTGAAATGATGTTAAAGGGACCGTTGCAAATAAATATATTTGATTCTGTTTTCTACCACGTATCTGACTGTTTTATATAGGAGGTCTGATACACAGATTATGCTTTATATTGTGTGATTGATCCTTTCTGCCTGTGTTTTATTTAAGCACCTTACAGACAGTACACAGACACATAGTATAGCCCCCAAGCCAGCTACAGGGTGCAAGTCTCCCAAAATGTCATTGAAAGCTGCAGATTTGGACATTACCTTGGAAGGGAATTAGAAATAAAAGGGTAGATCTTTCCAGGAGTGACTGGGTCAGGGCATGGAGTGGGCTCCTCACAAACACAACACAGATATTGCAAATGGTTATTTAAGTGACATGGAGCTCAAATTAGTGATTGTGATAAAAGTCCAGATCCAGACTTAAACATCAAAGCATAAAGTTACAAGTGGGTAAAACCATGTTGAATTGCAGGGGAGGTAAATTTCACTAGTTGCAACAATATTAGAGTTGAGAGATGATGTTTCTAGCACAAGTCTCCGTAACACTAGTATTCTTCCTGCAAGCACTAACATTCATTTTACCCCCCCTTTCAATTCAACATGGTTTCACCCACTCGTAACGTTATGCTCATAAGTTCTGGATCTGGTCCAAAGATACAATGTACATTCCACTACTGGTTGTTCTGGAAATCTCTTTCCCATTGTGACTACTCTGTATATGCAGGACGCCATCACGTACATACAGCGTCCTCTCCGTGCAAGACAGAGATGCCGCAGCACAGGAGAAGGTGCTGGGCACCGCTGTGGTGCCCAGCGAAGACATCAGACGGGTGAGTGTATTTTAATTTAATTTATTTCTTTTTTTTTTTTATTTCTCCATTGCCCATCATGGGAACGACTTTGTTCCGTGTATGGCCTGCAAACAGGGTGATTTTCCCTAGGGAAAATCACCCCGTTTGTCGGTGCCGATTATCCACGGGAACGACTTATGGCCAGCTTTACACTCATGACAGCACCCCCACCCTGCCCCACACACGCATACTCTCTCATGACAGCCTCCCCCTCTCCACTCACCGAGGTGGCCAGCAGCTTCTTCCCTCCCTCAGCTCCCTCTCAGTCTTCTCAGCGTTGCTCCTGGTCCTGTTTGACACTGACGTAACCGGGGTCACGTCGGCATCATGCTACACATGGCACCCATAATACAGTGCCCANCCACTGTGTCTCTGCCGCCAGCAGCGCGGCTGCATTTAACAAAGTGTTTTGCTTTTTTTTTGTTAAGGGGTCGGCAACTTGCGGCTGAAAGCGGGGCGTTTGGGAGGTATGCAGTTGATTCTAATCCTGTTTTCTTTGTCTATAATTATGATCAAGGCCCCAACACTCTTGGAAGTCCATGAAATATTTACCTTAGGTTACCATAAATGTGTGAGCAGAAAAAGAGCCGCACTACTCTTTTCAGAGCAGGGGCAGCAGAACAGGCTGGGAGGCCAAAGTGTCTTTACTGGGGCAGATCCTGAGCAGCACAGCGGGGAAAACTATAAAGCTGGCGAGACAGTGACCAGAAATCGGGGCAGTTGTGTCAACTCGTGTAACAGCCTTTACATTGAACAATGTAGACTTTATTGATAGTAAAAGATAATTGTTTCCAGTTACGAGTTCTGAGGGACTGTATAATAATTTTTTGTGGCTTATTTCATTATATTTGAAATTGATAGGGAAATGACAACAGTCCTACAACATCTTCATTTCATGTTTGTATTTTATGTATGTTAATGGAAAAAAAAGTGAAGACTAAAAACTATAAAATGAAATTTCAAGAGCTGTGAAAGAAACTTTCTAAATAACTTTACCCAAAATTCACTAAAGGTCATTTATTATATATAAGTTGAACAAATAAGCAAATAAATTACATGGATTAAATTGTTCCCTTCAGTCTTATCAGTATAGACTCAAGATGGTAAACTGCCCTGTTCGCGCATTGCGCATTTTTAGCACGCTATTCACAGTTGCATTTTTTGGCCAAAAAAACGCAGCTCAGGATTAAACACAATGCGGATGTACGCAGCGCCTGCGCCTGTGCTGTGCCGCAACTTATGATCAGCTCCATGATCTTTATATCATATCTGTATGTTTGTATGTAACACTGAAACATAAACATTGAGCCAAGATTAGTCCATCCCATGTTTTTCATTGGTGTGATGCAGACCATGCACGTTTTCCATATTTCCCCTTATGTAACTAACTATAAATATGTGGGGTTTTGGGTTCTGATTTTATTAATATTTATTATCACTAACACATTCCTGAG
>JABWIB010009237.1:2169-20684 GCA_016617825.1 Platyplectrum ornatum | reverse complement strand
GCCGGTATTTTTTAGCGAGGAACCAGGGCTCGAAGTGGGGGGGTATACGGGGGTATGACATACCGGCACTTCTCTCACTATTGTAATGAAAAAATGTAAAATCTCCATTGACTTCCATTATATCCTGTGTTTTCATACCCCCACTTCTGAATGTCCATACCACCACTTCTAAATTTCCACTTCGACCACTGCGAGGAACCCTAGCAACATCTCCACTGTTAAATCTCCCTACAATTTCCCTGCTTAGTAAATTTATGGCCCAAAACAAAAGATGGCCCTAATCACAACAAAAAGATACACAAGAACTATAATTGTGATACATCGACAGCCTTAAGTTTTCCATTTCAAGCTTATAGAAATTCCAGAACTATACAGAATTATAAAGGCTTTACAACAATTTCTTAGGGTTAGGGTTTCCAAATAAAAACCCTAACTTTTATATTGCAATGTGAAGAAGAACAAAGAGAACACATTAGGCATATTAGAACAGTACACAGAACATGGGGGCAGGTAAAAGGGACAGATGTAATACTAGGAAGACTAGATATTAGATTTGTAGGAATGTCGGAGAAATGAGACATAGAATATGGGGGGTGGAGGGATAGCCATACATCAGTTAAATATATTTTATAATATATTTTATACATTTTTTATCGCTGCTAAAATGTCTAATCTGGCTTTTTTCACACACATTAGTTATGCAACAACATTTTGTTTGTGGTTTTTTCTGAGGATGCAGGTGGCTTTAGACTGAAATTCCCATACTCCATTTTATTACACAGAACAAACAAGCGAGGGTTTATTCCATCAGTATTGTTGTCTACATCATGTAAAGAGGTCACAGCATAAAGAAAGAGACAGTAGCATTGTAAGACAGAGACAGACCTAAACTATATTAGTTTGCCTAGTAACAGAAAACAATTGAACCCTGGTGGTCTTCTGTGCCATTCGCAAATGTGCAGCGACATATCTTGAGTTACAGCTGACATTGTGACTGCCTTATTAGAAAAAGGATTTAGACATTGTTAACTAAGAATAGTAAACAAAATTTAATTATTCAAATGTGCTGACACAGTTTAATATTAGGAATGTGCAACGGAAATATGCATTTATTCACTTATCAGGAAATAAATTAGCAATAGTGCTTGCTCAAAACCAAATAAACTGACATTCAATATACTAATACAATAAGACGAATAAAATATAGATTGCTAGAATACTGCTTCCTTTGATGCTGAAACGAGTTTACACGTTCATTTATTTTGTATTTTAAACATTTTAAAAATGTAATTTATAATTGTACATAAATGTGCTACTAATTCTTTTGAGCTTGGGAAACAACAGTAATAGTAATTATCAACAGAGTAATGATTATGTGACCTGATGCTAGTGGGCTCCATTGTGTTGTCTGCCTCCAGAGACTCCCCGGGTTTCACCTTTCTGATTTGTTAGACTCTAGATAGAACTATCTAACATGCAACTGTTAAGCTAGCGGTGATGACACAATAATGAAATGTTCAATACTTCAATTCAATAGTGTGCTGGACTGTTCGTAGAACCTATAGAAGTCGCTTGCTACAGGGGCAGTTCTTTATCTGAAAAAGGGGTGGGGTCTGTGAGTGATCTGGGCTCCTTAGTGGTTAAATGTGAAGAATTGGAGCGTTAATCAGATTTCAGAGCCTTGTATAGTCACAGCAGGAGATACCTTTGGTTTCTTTTGAGGTATCTCCTGCTGTGACTATACAAGGCGATGAAATCCGATTAACACTCCAATTCTTCACACATATATATATATATAATATTATTATTATCATTATTATTAGTATTTAAATTGTCATTTTGCTACAAAGCCCACAAAGTCCCTGCATCAAACCCTGTTGCAATTTAGGTTGGTAGTTGGACAGAAAAGGTTGAAGTAGAACAGTCCAGATAGGTTTGACACTGCAGAGTTCTGAAGACAAGGTTTCCCAACCAGTTTGCAGCTAGACAGTTATTAGATTTTTGCCTTACCCACTATCATGCATAAGGGCTATGCCAGAAGCCCTAGAAAGTATGGGGCGGGTCTAAGATTACTCCTAGTACCTGTGTTCAGCGAGCACGTGCCAAATGTGCACTTGCAAATCCTCTAGCTAGGAGACCTGTTCACTGGGCTGGACCTGCCCACCCACCTAAACGATGGTAGGTGGATGGGTTGTATATTTAATTACAACAATTGGGGTCAGGTTTGAGGGAACTTGTGTGGATATCGTTCGCATAGACTGCTGACCCGCACGAGTAGGGCGGATTGGGAATTCAAAGTAACCCTGGAAAGAAACTGCAAGAGGCCACATGTTGCCGGGACCAACTATCGGGAGAGCTAAATAAAGGACTAACACCGAATAAAGAACCTTAATAAGAACCCTGAACATATATAACATAGATGGGTTATTTATAGTCAGTTATGTTAAAGAGTTACAATCTAATACAACATTTAACAATTCAATAATGAAATTGTGCTATGGATCTGTTTTCCATCAATCAATCAGCTTTCTGTACGTGAGGTGAGACGTTAATGCAGGCATGCAGAATTCACGTTGATGGACAGGGGTAGGATTTTTAAATAGTTTACTCTGGGCTGAGAGATTTGGATCCTTATAACACCCTTATGCATAGTGTTGTGTGCATAGGACTTACGGTAGGGTTCTGAACTCATGTGTGGCCTAAGTATCGTACGTGTGAGGGGAGTGCCAGGAAAGTCCATTAGGAATTCACGAGCGGAACTTTGCTGCATGGAACTGAGTACTAACAGAGCTCAGAAGTCTGTATTCAGTCTTGCAATTCTTTCCTCTTTTTGGACAGGATCCAGACTTGATCATACATGCATAAAGTTACGCTCGGGAAAATCCATGTTGAATTGCAGGGGGAGTTCAATTTCATTAATTGTAATCAGTATTACAGGTGAGAGATGATATTTCCAGCACAAGTCTAATAACAGTGTAAGAGTAAAGCTGGCCATACACTATACTTTTTTACCGAAAAATTACACAATTTTCAAAAATCGGACGATTTTTCAGAAAGATTTCGGCCGATATCGTTCAAACATCATTTTAAAATGATTTTTTTATTTTATGGTCTGCTCAATCTTAAATTGTTTTTAAGATTAAAAATCGTACGTGTATGGGCACTTACAATAATTTTGTCATTCAGACCCACTTTAAAAGCATAAACCAAATGATTTTTTTTTTTAAAAAAATCGTTTGGAAGTACTAATTTGTATATTATTTTTTTTTACCCTGTACAATTATTGTACAGTGTATGGCTGCTTCCAATTCCTTAAAAAAAAAAAAAAATATTGGTTCATTTTTCATCCAACTTTAGATTAACACTGGTCAGTATCTGTGTGCAAAATACAAAAATAAAGTATTCTCCCTGCATGCAAACACTAACAATCATTTAATTTCTCCTGAAATTCCACATTCTGCCCACTCATAACTTTACACATGTAAGTTTCAGTTTGGATCTGGTCCTTTGTGTGAATCTAATAATAAAAATATATTATGATAAGACAAATGCCACTAGTTTGTATTTAAAGATAGGGCTTCTGAAGTTTCCAGTGTGGTTGAGAGAGATGGCAGAACAGACGATGAATCAGACCTTCCAGTGTTTGGTTTTAAAAGCATCTAAGATCTAAGAAGACCTATTTGGGAGGGATCCTGTATGCAGTAAATATCAATGATTCATCCTTTAACTCATATAAGTCTGCATCAAAGTTATTTAATATCAATACCGCTCAGATAACAGTGAATTGCAAAGTTCTCTGCTCAGATTTCTAGAATAGATATTTTTAATTATATAAAATATAAACATAAATATAAACTCATTGGGACTAAAAAATGTTTTACTGTGATTTGTGCAATTGCGTTTGATAATTGTCATTGTTCGCAATGTGCAGTTTGCAATTCCGCCTGTCATGCTTCTATTTGGTTTGGCGTTTTGTTTGCTTCAGTCAGTATTCTGGTTGCTAGATGAACATAGTAAACATTTGCCTAGACCTATGTACTATTATGCACGTCTGTTATCCTATGAGATTACGTGGGTTTGTTTCTCAAGGAGGCTATTGATTTGTGGACTCCTGTATAAATATCTGGCTAAACTGTCTGTTATATCGTTAGGTCTGCTGACTTCTTCATGTATGTTTTTTTCTGATCCATCCAAATTATCTAGGGTGCTACTCTGAGACCATCACAACTTCAGGACTGCATGGGTACCCCTTAGCTGGTGGAAGAATTTAAATGTGCTCAGTATTGTCTATATTGCCTAGTAAAGGGAACTAATTGTGCTTTTCCTCATATATTGTCCTGCTGTGATTCTAGATCTTGGTCACCCCTGGCTACAATCCCAAATTTAACTGATATTTAACTTGATGGAGAGCTTTGTTGTTAATGAGCATATGAGGAGTAATATAACTATGCCTATTTGCTTTATAACCCCGGAAGTGCCCAGTATTCCTCCTCAGTATTCATAATTTGCTTGTAGACATCTTATCTCCTAGTAGACCTTATGATTGTGTCATTGAGCTAGACTCAGGAAGTAAACTCCCCAAGGGACGTATCCCTTATATCAAACTGAAACACATACCCTGGAAGATTACATTTAAGAAAACTGAAATAAGGGTCTGTTCCAGCTACTAAAGTGTCCTGTTGGTGCTGGATTGTTTTTCATTGCCAAAAAAGTGGAAGTCTCCCCCCATGTATTGATTACTGGGAACTCAAGTAAGATAACTGTCAAGGATTCTTATCCATTACTACTCCTCTCCAATCTGTTTGGCCAGCTTCAGGGGGCAGTGAAATCTTCATGGTGCCTACAATTTAGCCTGTAAGCGAGATCAGTGGACCATATTCCATATTCAATACACAGTCCGGTCATTATAAGTAACTTCCTATGCTCCTCGGGTTGTACAATGCACCCACTACATTTCTAGATTTCATGAATGATGCTCTACGATAACAGTGAAATGTTCACTGTTGTCTATCTGGATGACATTCTCATCTACTCCTTGACTCCTGAAAAACCCCTGTCAGTGTTACATGTTCCTGCGTTAGTTGCACCAGCATAACTCTTTCTCTCCTGGCTGCTTGAGTAGATCTAGGCTTTTGCTAGGCAACCAGGATACTGCTCTTACAAGTATCTGGGTGACAGTATCTCGGCTGCTGCTTAAACAGACACGTTGCTGTGTCAGCCAGTGCTAATACACCATGTACTAGTGTAGCACCCCTGCAGGATGAGTATTACATGTATACATAGTGAGGTGCATTTGACAAGTTTAAAGTTTATTATTGTATTTCTGTGGAGGGGGGAATATTTTGGGTTTGCCTATTATTTACATTGCTGGTGACCGCAAACAAGGGGAGTGTTTTTAGGCAACACAGATGCAGATATAGCTGATCATAGAGCTGATTACCGACTGCTGAATGTAAATTAAATTTAAATGTCAGGATCTGACATATTTAGAGTTTAGGACCACCATTGCAGAAAGGCTTTGTAAGTGGCTGGTGGCTTAAGCATGTACTTGCAAGTGTATGTGACTAACGTCTCTGCCATTTTATTCATGGTTGCCAACTCTCCCGGAACATCAGGGAGACTCCCTGAAAAGTGTGTGATCTCCCTGACTCCCTGAAGTGCTGGATAATCTCCCTGATGCTCATTCAGGTGAAGAAGACATTGTGTTATGATGATAGAAATCACACATTGTGTCCTATTTCTATATATATAATGAGGTTACTGGTTCTCCTATTTACATCTATTCACAATAAATAGTGACAGTGATTATTTACTGACAATAAATAGTGACAGTGATTATTTACTGACAATTTAAGAAACAATAAATACTGATGCAGCTATTTTTATTGTGAAATAGTTCTCATGGCAGAGCTAGACACGCCCAAGGGTGGAGCTATCCACAGGACACACCCCTTTGGTGGCACAAGTTACACCCCTATTGTGAAGCGCTTGTCACAATCTCCCTGAAATCCATTTGCAAAAGTAGGCAACCCTGATTTTATTTTATATATAAAGTAGCATAATTAGACACTTTACTTCTGGAGATGTGTATATATATATATATATATATATATATATATATATATATATATACACATATATATTTCACAAAGTGAAAAGGCAGCACTCCTGAAGTAAATTGCAGTCACATCTTTATTGAAACATCAAGGAAAACCAACGTTTCAGAGGATCTAGTCCTCTTTCGTCAGGGTACACACAACAAATGACACCACACACTGATATATATACATGTTCGCATTGCACCAAATTACTTACAATTAAGTGAAAACAGCTGCCCGCAGAAAAGCCAGCCTGTACACAGTCCGCACCTCGGTGATGTCATATATAGGGCGTCCCCCATCTCCATGGACACCCTGCCATCGGGTGAACATAGGACCCAATTGATGCCCCAGGTATGTCCCCTGAAGTAAGCTTCAGGAATGCACCAAGATGGCTGAACGCCCACAGCTGCAGATTGCTCCATGCACCCGTCCGCAGCCTCCACCTACCATATGCCAGCAGGCGTCGCCGTGTAGACTTCATCAACCAGAACCCCCTGCCATGGCAACCAACCAAAGATGTCACCACCACGTAGCGGAACTCCAGACCACGGCATACAAAGCAACATCAGCATGCACTGGGCCAGAGAAGCAACGGATGGGAGCATACAGCGACTGACTCAACTTGCACCATAATAAGCAGTAACATAAAAAAATAAATCTAAATGTACACAAAATCTAGAAATCACATAGAGCATATTTCTGGGAAGCAATGTATTGACAGGGTTTCGTTCAGACCTTTAGACACCAAGCAGTATTTAAAAATCCAACCGGATTCACACCTTAGTAAAATGTTCTCCCGATGATCCCCCAAGGTGGTCTGGGCACATGATCTATAATTTCGAATTTTAGATCCGACAATTAATGTCTGTGAGCCAACGTGTTTGGTCACCGGTTGGTCGTCTGTCCCCGAAGCCAGCGGTGCAGCAATGTGCTTGATAGGGAAAACGTGCTTGATAGGGAAAATTGTGTGGGTGACGGAAGGTGTTGCCTGTCTCCATCGCATACAACTGTCAGTCTCTTACCGTTACATCGCTATTTACCCGACAGGCATGCAAAAAATTGTGAGCATCTCCAGTGTTGACATCCAACATCAACATCTTAAATTCTTCGACAGACCATGTACTAAATTGGTAAAATTTCTTTTGAGAAAATAAAAATTTTACGTGGCTGCACTAGGAGGTTGTTCTCTTCTTTATTTGCATCACTTCAGCTGTAATCATCAGTTCTTGCCAAAGTACTACTGAGACCCATGTCTATCAGCCGGACGCCGGGACCAGTGGAGAGGAGATAGTCACCTCCCCACCCCATCCCTGCATGAGGAGACCGGCGTCGGCGACACAAAGTGCCACAGAACCAACAGCTAACAAGGGAGACACTCCAGCCACAGGACCACCAACTAGACGTGAGTCAGACCTATAAAAAATGTCTAATTTTTCTACTAAAGAACTATTAAGACATTATCTGAACTGGAACTTAGCAATTATCCTCCGATTGAAGTAAGCAGAAGCATTTCTTTCTGCAATTACAGGAACATTAACCCTCCAGTGACTGAGCCATATGTATCTATCAGTTATTCCTAACAGTGTTGTATACATGGATTATATGGTATCATTAGGTTTATTTCTTATGTTACTGCTCTCTTGGTTCAAGTTGATTCAGTTGCTATATGCTCCCATCCAGACGTTGCTTTGTGGGCCGTGGTCGGGAGTTCCGCTGCGTGGTGGTGAGAGCTTTGGCTGGTTGCCATGGCAGGGGGCTCTGGTTAATGGTGGCTACACAGCGACGCAGTGGAAGAGGGACAGTATATAGGTCCCCAGTTCTTATCATATGTATTCTGAAACCCCAGGGAGAATGTATTGCATTTGTTTCTGCTGGGAAACATTTTCATCAACAGTTTGTTATGGCTTTAGTAAAAGCCAGTAAGAGTCCCTGTGGTTGGATGGTCGGGAGAGTGAGAGAGCTCACCATCTAGGCAGACAGCCCGAGAGACAGCTACACCTCTAGTTGATAAACTAATAAAACTAGCTTTTGTTAGTTATACTAAAATTCCTTGAATGGTGTGCTGTTTCTACGCTGCTGTTGTTAGTATAGTTAGTATACTGTAATATATTTGGAGTGTATATATTATTTATTCTTGTTGAAGTACATGTTGGTCTGTCTTTCTGGACTCAATTTTTGTCAGATTTTGTCATGTGTTGTTGGGTCCAGTTTTGGTTTGCCTCAGGTGCTGTGTATTGTAATGTTCATTCCTTCTCTGTCTAGTCTGTTGCTCTTGCCCTCTCTTTCTCTGCCTTCCTCCTAGACCTAGGTCTTCCATGGAGATGCCTTCGGGGCGTTCCAGCATTGCCATGGATAATACTGTAATGTGAACTTTTGACATAATAAAATAATTATATATTCATGTTCACATGAATTATTTGTTTTTTCCCCCCAATTAACAAGTAATATGACATCTTGGATGTATATTTTGGCACAAAAAATGCATACACATATGCCGTGTCCTATGTTGCTGTTTTATCTACTTTATTACTCTATACTGTACATCATCAGTTAGCGCTGAGTGCTGTAATGTTCACCTTCTTTACAGAAATTGACAACACAGTTTTTATCACTTCAAGTGCTACTATTTACAATACACACATCTAGCATTGACTAATGCAGTGTGCCTTTTTCATTTACTATTTACAATGCAGTGTATATTTTCTAAACCGGCCAGTTAATACCTGTGAAATCTGCAAAACATCAGTTATCAGCTGCAGTCTGGTCATGCCCAGCCTTTCTATTGCTTGCTTTGCTGCGTGTCATTTCCTGTTGTCATCTGGGTGAGCGTGTTTGAACAGACCTCAGTCATGTGGAACTTTGTGGACATAGGTACGACAAACAATGGTTTTAACTTGTCAGCTGCTGGAACTGTTTATTTTTAGATGTAGTTTGACGGCAGCTTTACCAGAAACCATATTTTCCCTAACAATACGATGAATTAATATAACTTACAGGCCTATGTATAGCCTCTGGTAATGGCACTGATAATTAGGGTTGTTTTGTCAATGTATGACAATGGCACACATATTACAAATTAAGTGGATCTTATTTAGATTATTTATATTTAAATGCTAGGATGTAGTGATTTTTATGTAAATCACTGCCTCAGCCCTGATCATTTTCTACCCAAAGAAAATGATTTTTGGCACTCAGGGGGCAATGCCTTGATTTAGGTAAATCACACCCTTTTTTTCTAGGAGAGAGAAACCAATAGTCGGCAAACTCCATAATTGAATGTCTAATCCCATGGTTCTCGAACTCTGGGTGGGGAGCCCTGAGTGGGTAGCGCCCACATGTGCATGGGGTTGCAACTTCCTCAGAGAGACCATCTATCAGTTGCAGGCCTGGAGCGTGGGGTGCCACTGTGATACTTGTGTGAAATAGGTGATTGGTGGCCCACGGTCACCTAGACCCCTTCACTGAACCACTTCCATCTCCACATTTGTCACATAGGATTGCCAGTTGTCGTGATGCACAAATAATATAACGTCCAAAGAGTTAAAGCCTCTTTTAACCCCCCAATTAACCTCATGCTGTATAGCTTGGTACATAACATATACTTACCACTGTTTAAAATGATAATCCGATGTCTTGGGGAAAATATATAGGGGTATTGTTCGGTGGTAACTTGCTGGGGTTGTGTAAAATTTTTCTGTCAGATGGGGTCCCAGAGCAAAATAATTTGAGAACACCTGGTTTACTCCAATTGCTTGTGGTCAGAACAAAAAAACAATGATTTAATATACAGAATTAAAAGGAGCATGAATAATGCACACATAAAAGGGCACCTTTATAAGTACACCTGGTACTTACAACACTGCTGGTCCTTCATTTTGGCCTACTCCATTCTAGTATCCTTGGTGTTTCCTAGTGCTCTGTTTGCTTTATAGTTCCATAACACTAACATCTGTACTGATTATTTAGGATGAAGTGAGCTGACCTTTCTGAACCATCTTGTGGTTAGCCCAGTCACATGAATTGAGCAGTCTATCTGCCCTTGGGAAGTTATTTAATGTCTGACACTCCCATAGGTAACCAATTGTTGGAACTAGCCCTCGTGAACCTGGGTTATATTTACTTGTTTAGTAGACCCAGTGGCCTCTACTTTTTGTGCCCTCATCCAATGAGCAAAAAATATATCAGAACAAAATGTGAATATACACATGCATGACCATCAACTTAGCTATCATCTATCATGATAACCTGCTGACCAGCGGATGTGATCAATACATCGAATGAGAGAGCATCATCACCTTTTATTAGAATTGTATAAATGTAGAACATGGGGCTTTGGAAGGTACCGATCTAAGACCACTTTCTTTTGACGGATTTAATTTTCTTTTATCTGCAAATGTATTTTGTGCATTGGATCACATGTTTTTGCCTTCGCATTCTGCAAGCACCTTGGGTAAACAATTGATTTTTACTTAAAGGTGCATGCGAACCTGGGATTAAGTTTTTACTTGACTTAACACAGTAAATATGAACCCACCCATCCTGACATGGCTCAACTGATCCATCACTCCAGCAGGACCAAAGCATTGCTAACTTGCTATAGCTTTCCACGAAACAGAATCCACAAAACTCGCTCCTTCTAGTTGGTGTTATATATATATATATATATATATATATAACAATATTCCTGGTTTCTTATTATCATAAATTGTTTTAAAAGTGTTATTCAGTAACCAAATATACTAGTTTCTGAGGTTTTCCTCATAAATTTCAAGAATACCATTTGGTGTACTGTGGATTCTGGATATGAAAAAAATGCCAAATAATGTCAGTACACCTAATGCACTGATATGATGCCACATAGGCTCAGGCTCCACCGAGCAACATTTATGTGGAAAAATTTTACACCTTAAATAAAAATGAACAAACACTAGAAAAAGTTTCAATCAATGTAATATGCATTTCTCGTTCGTGTTTTTAAATTTGAATATTCTTAGTCTTGATATAGAGAATGAAGGTTTTTACTATTACTGCTAGATGTTACATAAATTTCCTAATGGAAAAACATTTGCATCGCACAGACAGAGTCCTATTAATTTAGTGAAGATGAAGATCAATGTCTTTATGTTTCCGGAGCACTCTGTAATGATCTTGAAACAATATTTCTCTATGTTTAGAAACATTTATGATTTGTAACCCTGGTTTCCTGGCACAACAACATTAAGTATTAACACACAAATAAAAATACTCACTGCAAATTATTTTAAGAGAAAGTAGCCCCCTGGTTGATATTGATATACAGAGAAGACTGTGGTTTAGTGAACAGAATAAGGGGAACAATTTATAATATACTATTTTCTTAGTATGTGTGTTTATCACTTGCATTATTGGAAGGTAACAGACAATGGTTGTCAGGCTTACCTTTTTGCTCTGATGAACGGATATGATTAACAGAAGCACAGGGGAAAGTCATGTTGCTTATGTTTGTTATGGTAAGGGTTAAACCTTATTTATGAGGGATGCAAATTCAGATAATTGCAATGGGCCCAAGAATATCATTGCAAATGAATTAGACCATGCATGGTCTGTGTGCCTTTCACACTCCGGTTTCACTACACAATGTTTGCATATCCTTAGAAGAGTACATTTAGATGTATAATTTAGTGGAAAATAGTTTTGTCATCATTTTCTTAAGGTTATGAATTAAGACTTAATATAGATAAAGCAAAAACAGTTTTTTGACTTTCTCATCCAAAGCAACCATTCATTCAAATAGCCTCAATAATTCATCCAGGGACCCCTATACAGACATGCAAAGCTCTCTTGCATTCAGCAAGAGATAAACAAGCCTGATTAAAACATGTTTATCTGACCCATGTTCATCTGTGCCTGACCACATACAGCTTTCTATCTAGATTCCTTTAAAACATGCATAATATTTCACACACAAATCTATGGCCCATTTAATATATAAAGTTCAGCCCAAAAAACATAATCTGATCATAATCTTATACCCATATAACACTCAAAGGTTCTAATACACTGTGAAAATTTAAATTATATTCCAAATGTTCTGTACTTTCTGTAGGACTTGTCAGGGTGTGTCAAGTCCAGAATACCCTGTCCTGTACATCTTTCCATTGGCATTTTGGGAAATTACAACTCTTACACTGTCATTACTGTAATAATCTGAAGCTACATACCGTAGTTTCTCTACCTTTCACATTCTTTTTTATAACAATTCAGCCATGTTGGGTACATTAGGGATCTGAACATGGCACACTAATAAACACTCACAAACTATAATATATGTGGAGAAAGCATATATCACCGGTCCAAATCCTAATAATAAACCATACTATGTGCTATTCCCATACTCCTAATATATCCCACATGTTCTTTAAATAGTATGTCTTGTCCTTAATATAGCCCAATGCTCTCCCCTGTATGTTTTCTTCTACTGGTCGCACTGCTGTAGCGAGGATGAAATCAATGATGCAGTGCTGTAATTGGCTTGCAATGGCCACCACGGATTGGTCAGCAGCAAACTGACTCACAGCTGATTGGCCAGCAGTTGCGTCACATAAATATAACTGTCTCTACTGGATCCTCCTAATATCTCCATAATGTGCCTTTTCCTGTTGTCTTCACTATGAATTGTTTTGCATTCTTGTTTTTGTATCTGCCACTAATAAAAACTGCGTTACTAAAACAGTTACTAAAATAAATGTAACTGTTTCCCTATTGGTCCATGATGAATCCTTGAAGATTCACTGCCATCTACCTGTGGCCAGCCCTCCACCTAGACTGTAATCTTCCAAAGAGTGTAAGGCCTTCTAAGATTACTGACAGATAGCTACTATGACGTTCTAAAGAATTTAATGCATATTAAGTTCCATTATGTAATATATTTAAAATGTATTTAAATTTCCCTAGAAGTCAAATTATTGTAGTATGACAATGTCCATGAAAACGTTTCAATTGTGAACAGTATGAGGAATATGTTTATTAACAGCGTATAATAAGTATGTGATGAGCTTAATCACCAGGGTGCGGAGTCTAACTATAGGCAAGATATTCACCATAGAGGATGGACTTGGATGTGGGCCAGTAACAGGTTACAGTCTCACAGCAGAAGTAACCTCAAGAGATGAAAGCAACAGGAGAAAATGCCGACAGAAGATGAGAGAATGATAACACAGGAGCTGGAGAATACACGGATAAGCAAACAAGAAAAGTGTGGATGGAGAATACCTGAATCTGGAAGGTATAACACAGAAGGGCACTGGAGGGTGGATAATAAAACGGAGGGTGGATAATAAAATGCAGGAAGTATAGTAGTGTAGTAAATACATTTGGTTAGTAAGGAAAGGGTTCTGAAACTCTTTGGAACTCGTTGCTGGCAGCGGGCACTGACATCTTTAGCTGCAATGGGTTGCTCTCTCTACAGCAGCACTTGACACTGGCCCATCACTCCAATGACCCATCTGGCATTTGACAGAACTTCCAGATGGCCAGTCTGGCCCTGGCTACAGCGTTGGGCTTTAGCCTCTTGCTTGCTCATTTCTCTGTGTGATTGACTGGTGCATTTGTATCTCCTGTCTGTCCCTACTTGTCCCTGTGACTCTCCTATTGTGCCTCAATGATTCAACCTACGCATTTCAACCACCCTCTACGGCTGTATGATACCTTGACAAAGGCTGCAGAAGGCGCTTAAAACATTTAAGTGGAATAATTGAGGCATTACATATAAATAGGACGCAGACGATAACACGCCCACAAAAACACACAGTTATAAAAATTATATAAATACTTATGGTTTATTATACACAGAGCTAAATGATTTAAATGTTACAAATTGTCCCATCATGATTGCGGATAATCAAACCAGATGAGAGGACGCTGTTTCATAGGTTTTAACAGCATTGTTTGACTGGAAAGAAACCTGCTCTGACAGTCTGTTATCATGTGATTGTGCAAACACATAAACTTTGCAGTGTTTAAGTTCTAAGTTCAAAGTATTTTGATGTATGCAAGAAAATGTCATTTCATTTACACCCCTGACATTGCATCATGGGTTTGCTGAGCACCTGCTTGCCCTTACTATCGAATGCACTTAACCCTAGAATGCCATGAGAAACATATGGAATCATGTTTACAATAGTATTTTCTCCATTACACTAACCACAAACTATGCATTTACTATAAGCGACAACATACGCCATAATATTTGATTTGCCTGCGTAGTGGCTTGATATTTTATATAGAATCATTTTTGGCTACAACCTAAATTGTTCATTTGAGCTCTGGAACTGTTTGTGTACAAGAGCAGCTGCAGTTACATCCGCAATTTCTATTCAGTAATTGTTTAACCTGTAGTGGTGAGGCCATCTGCAGTATGATCAGCTGTATTCCTCACTCTCTGTCCCTCTTCTGCCCCTATTCACAAATATATAATCAAACTCGTATATCTTATAGGATCTCTGCAGTGTGTCTCTTAGACTTCTCTATGAAGCCCCTGAGAGCATACTGCACACACACAATCCTGATTATTTGCAGCGGTGAATGCATCATAACCCAACTTGTGTAGAGCATCCATTCAACCTCATAGTTAGGGTTTGGCTAGCCNTTGCGCATGGTTCTCCTTTCTGTATACGCTAGGTTATTTAATAATCATTTCTTATTGAAGAATTCTTATTGATTGAATATAGGTAAATAATTCCAGTATAATGAGGGTTGCATTTAAAATAGTTTGGTATTGGAATGCCATGTCAAGGTATTATTTTTATGTGACAAGAAAAATTTAGAAAATCATAGCCTCCATCCAAAGGGCCCAATTTAATTCAGCACGATATGTGCTGCGTAAACTCTGTAGGGAAGAAAAATTCACTTTTTTCACATTGCCCACAATTGAATCTGGCCATAAGTCTTTAAATTAAGCAAAAAACTGTACACCATTCCAAGAATACTATTACATTTGTAATAAAATGAGTGTGTAAACAAAGTAAAGTAAAACCTCATGCAGTGTGCAAGAAACCTGGGATTTAAAGGGTTACAATCTGTCTGAAGGAATGTATGGTTTAAGCACAAATGATATTGAAGAGCCTTATAAGCATAAAAAGGTTTATCTGCGTATGTAGCCTATGCCTAGGGACATCTATGATCATTGTCTCCATTTTTCATCTTTTTGTCTTTGGAAGCAAATTTCCAGACTACTGAGAGAACAATGATGAAGCATATTTTACAGTGGATTGCATTAATACAACTGAGTCCAGTGATTTTGCAGCAAGGATGTCTCCAGCTTCGATGTTCTATTCTTATCTTCTGNGCATGCTATGACATTTGCAAGCGTTCATAGAATACAAGATGTAAAATGGGAACATTATTGAAGAAGAGGACTGCAAGAACTAGTACTAGTGGAACCTCTGCTTTTTAAGAGGGAGCTATAAATACAGGATTATTATTGACAAACTAATATAAGTAATTAACAGGAGGGAGGAGGGACACACCTTTTCCCACTAATCCACTCTTTTTCCCGATTCACTGACTTGTTGCATTTAAAAGGACTCCAGAATATCATAAAATACCTGTTCTACCCTGTTCACATAGACTACCTGGTAAATCTGTTTTTAACGAGCAGGGTTGTTAGCTTTGGATCTGAATTACCCTGGTAATTAACCCTATTTACAGTGCTGAATTACTCTGGTAACTCACAAACTACTCTGGTAATTCACAAACTACCCTAGTCCTACACCGTTTACACTGAACCAGGGTTGTTAGTTGTAATTTTAGCGCCGTTCACAACGAGTACACTACCCGGTTAGTTTAGTCAACCCAGGTAGTTGGCTGAATTACCCGGGTAATAGCCCTTTTTGTGAACGGGGTATTCCTGATATTACAACACTCTTACACCTCCACCCTGCGTATGCTTTAAGCTAATAGACCATGAGGTTATGAATCTCCTGTGCCTCTGAACACAAATTCACACCTCAGACTGCCACACACAGTGGCGTAGCGATAGGGGCCGCAGCGACTGGGCCCCTGAGCTATGGGGGCCCTAGGATTAACAGGAGGATTGGAGGATCAATTGATCCTTCAATCCTCCAAATCACAGAAGGTTAAAATTACATTTGGCTGCAATATCAGTTGCACCTCTGTTGTAGTACCTACTCCACGGTTACAAGGATAGGTCATGCAAGCAAAATAAAAAGGGCATAAAAAGCAGGATATATTTACCTTTTATGTAAATAGATCTTGGCCTGGGTAGGTCGAGGAGATGGCATAACCCAGCACGATGCTGCCCCACAGGTACCCACCCTTTTAACCTCTTTTGCATCCATATTTAAAAATGCCCTAGTCACCTCCCCCAAGCATTCAGTCCATGATGGGCTGAATAGCTACAGCCAGTTAGAAGTGAGAACTGACTTAGCGTCAGTAAAATGTTCTGACGCTCCTTGCCAGGAGTATAACAAGAAAATGCATCAGGCCCTATACACTTTTACTGGCTTCACATTTAAGTCAAGAGCAATACGGAGCTAAACTCTCAGTCAAAATTTCCTATCTTTTAGACAAGACATGAGAGGGTAAAGGAAAGTTTATATCTACAGAGAAAAACCCTGTACACTAATTTTTGTGAAACCCTGTATTGTTTTAGTGGTACCCCCCAAAAAAAGTAATTAATGATATATAAGTAAATAATATAAAAATAATATAAATTAAAAAAAAAACATACTTACTTTGCCAGCTCGTGCTAAAGGTTTAGCATTCCAAACTCCTGGCAATGTATGATGGGACTTGTAGTTTGACAGCATCTGGAGTGTCACAGGTTAGCCATCAGGGCCCTAGTACTTCATCTGCTTCCTTTCGCAGAAGGGGGAGAACGTTCTTTATGCTTGTAGGATGTAACTTCCTCTCCAGCTGGAAGCAGAGCAAGCAGAGAAATTGGGAATTCCAATTGATCAACGATATCATCCCAGGTGTTTTATTGCCCCAGGTGGTTTTTTTAGTGGCCCGTTACTACACGATTTTTAGCCAAAATCCGCTTAAGTAATCATTCATCTGTTTATGTGGTTGCAATTGTTATGTTACAGCATATAATTACACCTCTTATATAGTCATCAAAGCCAACCAACAAATTTGACATAAATCCTGCTCTGAAACATTCATTCTACTTGTATTTGTATAATTATGTTATTTAAATTGAATTGTGTTAATGGAGCGACATCTAGTGGTCATATTGCACATTGTAGCTCCATCCAGTACTTTTATTTCATCCAGTGCAAATTTTTCATTTTATCCTAACATTCACTATACCAGTAAATAATTATATTGACTTATTTTGAAAGTCAGCTGACATCAGTACTGTGAATGCGCCGTAGATGCACGGTGCATGCGCATCCAGCGAGGAAGACATTGCGGGACCTTGCGGAATTTCACAGGACTTCTGGAGAAAGGTAAGGTTTTATAAATATACGAGTCGATGTGTGAATTATATGCCACTTTTCTGTGGTTCATTGTAATAATTGTTTCAGTTTAAATTTCGTTTTTTTTAGTGTTTTCTGTAAGGCAATAAAATAAAATGAACATTAACACAACTTTTTATACACACACTCTCTAGCTGAGTGTACCTAGCATTTACCTTACCTGCTGTATCTCCAACTTTGTAGGGTCAAATTTGATCCAGTATATCTATTTGTGCAGGACACTGAGAACTATTTAGCTAATGCCATCAGATTGACCTGAGTAGCAATTATTGAAGGTTTTGTAAAGGTAGAAAGGCTGTATAAATGGTAGGTTTGAGGAAAAGTTTAGAATATAGACTATATATTCAAATAAGGATCTACCTGACTTTACTTAATATGGTACATGACCTGATGGACCTGATGCAGACCTGTGCTTTCACCCGTTCTTTTAGGTGGGAGCACAGGAAGCTAAAGCTCTGGGCATGTGTAGAATGTGAGAGAGAACTTAGGGTTGGACCCAGCATTACAGGCGGCACAAGCTGTAAAGGCGCGGGGCACCTAGGCACCACTCATCCCGCGGGGCCATAAGCCTCAGCTCTGCCCTATCTGCACAGAAACCCCAACTGCCACTCTGCCCTATATGCTAAAGTTAACTCAACTGCCATACTGCCATATCTGTTCCCAGACACAACAACTGCCACTCTGCCCTATCTGCACAAAGACACCTCAACTGCCACTCTGCCCTATATGCTAGAGACATCTCAACTGCCACNCTGCCCTAACTGCTACAGACACCTCAACTGCCACTCTGCCCTATCTGCTGCAGACACCTCAACTGCCACTCTGCTCTATCTACTCCAAGATAACTCAACTGCCACTCTGCCCTATCTTCTGCTGCATACCACAACTGTCTCGCTGCCCTACCTGCTATAGGCACTTCAACTGCCACTCTGCC
>JABWIB010009235.1:8982-20141 GCA_016617825.1 Platyplectrum ornatum | reverse complement strand
TATATATATGAGATGAGTGAGGATATGTATGCGGGCGCAGTGTTATTATATATACGAGATGACACTTCTGCGCATGCGCCGGGACCGGAGGCTGAAGACACAGAGTAGGAAAGTTTGTTTTCTTAATTTGTTAGCTTTTTTTATATATTTTTTACCACTGATATTTTTTTTTTACTTTTTTTTTTTTTAACGGGAAACAGTATCCCGGCGGTCTCGCCAGCATTTTTTAAATATGAATCGCTTCATTTTGAAGTGATAAGGGCAGAAAATTATAAATAGAGCCCTATGTATGTTACGTCATAAAGTGTTCACAGCGCTGAAATCAATGCCTCACTCCAGGTCCTGGGAGATTTGCAGACGCTCTGCCCGAAATTCATGAGTCTCCCAGAAATAACCTCCCCACCTCCGGCACGCCCAACCCCGCCCCCTGACCTATTCAAAGCTCCGCCCGCTTTGAATGCCGCGAATCGCAGCAATAGTCAAAAAAAAGATAATATTAATGTTTGTCCCCTTAGCGCAGGGGTAGGCAACCTGCGGCTCTCCAGGTGTTGTCAAACTACAAGTCCCAGCATGCTTTGCCAGGTATCTACTATGTCTGTGCAGTTAAAGCATGCTGGGACTTCTAGTTCTACATAGAGGGGGGTGGTATATTCGGGTAAAGGAATCTAGTGCAGGGGTATCAAACCTGCGGCTCTCCAGGTGTTGTCAAACTACAAGTCCCAGCATGCGTTGCATGCTGGGACTTGTAGTTTGACAACACCTGGAGAGCCGCAGGTTGCCCACCCCTGCCTTAGTGGGACAAACAGGGAATCAGGAGGGACAGCGGGACAGTCCCCCAAAAGCGGGACAGTCCCCCAAAAGCGGGACTGTCCCGCTGAAAGTGGGACAGTTGGGAGGTATGCCCACAGAAAGTAGTAGATATACATATTACAGTCAAGAGCTACACATGATGGACTTATACTAGATGGACTTGTACATCAAGACAAAGCTCCCTGGAAACTAATACACAAGATGTATTAATATATCTTATTAAACTCAATGAGCTCAGACTCTGCGGCTGTGTAATGCGCGTCCCCGGGCTGTGTGTGTAATGCGCGTCCCCAGCAGCAGGCGTGTTGTGGAACCTTGTATGGCGTCTCTGTTTGGCGGGGAAGCTTTTGCTGGTGCACAGAGACTACAGATGGCGAGTTTGAGGTTCATGTAATGTCGCTGGAGCTGCATTGTGTCCTGGGGAGTGGGAGATAAGCGAAACACGGTGCGTGGGATCATGTTTATATCTATGTGAAACTCAATATCTGCTATATAGTACATGAAGGATGTCTCTGATAGCCAGTGCAGGGTATGCTGGGATTAGTAGTTCCATCACCTCTGCGCAGACGCAGGTTGCTTACCTCTTGTGTGTTTATATAACAGACTACAGGGCACTATATTGTTATTATTTTGCTATTACTTTAAGTTGTTTTTGTTAAACAAGAAAACAAAGATTTAGTAAAAGGGCAGAGCTAGGAATATTACTGATCCTCCACCTCTCTGCACATCTGCTTTCATTTCATAATGGCCTGGCTAGTGACTGCATGGCATTACTAATGCACCTTGAACCAATGATCTATCTATATATTTTCTGTATGTTACTGATAATAAATGTCATAAATGTCACCCCTGTGGGGTGTGCAGTAATATGCAGCATTGTAGCAGAGTGGTTCTACAGAAAAGTTATATATTGTTAAATATGCCCCCTTCATCTGCATTGTAATACACTACTGGGTCTGATAGATTAGTCTTGTTTTTTTGCAAAATAGACTCTGACATAAATATAATCTTATAATAAAATCACTATTTAATTGAAGCATTAATTAGGATTATTAGCAGTCTGATATTGAATTAAACTAGTTGGAATGGATTTGTTCATATCATTAATTTGCTGTTTTGTATGTTGAAGGTTTCCTGTCTGCCTTGTTTGGAGGTCTGATCCACCACAATGCCTACAGTGGTGGTAATGGACGTGTCCCTTTCTATGACAAGGCCTGTCCCAGTGGAGGGGACAGAAGAATTTCAGCGCAAGCATCTGGCAGCCCATGGCCTTACCATGCTCTTTGAACACATGGCTACCAACTACAAGCTGGAGTTCACTGCATTGGTGGTTTTCTCTTCTTTGTGGGAATTAATGGTTCCATTCACCAGAGATTATAACACCCTTCAGGTACGACATCAGGTGGTGTGTGAATACTAATGGCCAAATATTTATGGGGATTAGTTAATGAAGTCAATGTAATTCATTTAAAGATAACCATATTATGGCAGCCTTAATATTTCACACCACTAGTAGGAAACCAGCTGGAGAAAATGTATACCAAATTATTGGTAATAATTCAATCTGCCCAATCTATTCATTGATTTAAGAGACTTTGACACCAGTTTGAAATGGTCATTTTTACTCTAATATATATTAATGGAGCAACCTTGATATTGCAGCTTTTATGGTTAGAACAGGTAATACTGTAGTTAACCTAAATTATATTTCTTCCAGTAAAGCAAGGCAATCCTTTCCATATCAGATTTCCTTATGCACACACAGACCTGTTGATTTGTCTGGTCTAAAGTTGCCATTACA
The DNA here is from genome assembly GCA_016617825.1 of Platyplectrum ornatum. Taxonomy (NCBI): domain Eukaryota; kingdom Metazoa; phylum Chordata; class Amphibia; order Anura; family Limnodynastidae; genus Platyplectrum; species Platyplectrum ornatum. Next base: position 17,530 of record JABWIB010009235.1, on the reverse strand, counting down.
AATGTTACATCTGTTCAGAAAGTTACAGTATTTAGTTGTATAAATATTCCTTTCATATGCAGAATGTGCTCCATAAATCTATTATGATGTTTGAAGTGATAGTAATATTGTCTGTTTTGCAGACATACTGCGCTGTGTAATCTTCAAAAGATGCTCATACATAAACTTTTGTTTTTCCAAACATATTTTTTTGTAGTCAGTTTTTCCCTAAAGTCCCCTAAAGAAAATATCTGATCCTGTTTTATTCCTATTGCTCATATTTTTGTTCAAAAAACTAATTGTATTGAATTAAGCAGTGTTATATCTAGTTTATTTATTTATTTATTTCTTTGTGGATCACTCAGGAAGCACTAAGTAACATGGATGATTATGACAAAACCTTTCTTGAGTCTGCTCTTCAAGGAGTTGCCAGTGTGGTGCAACAGGAGTGGGGAGCCTCTGTCCCATGCCAGGTAAATTATGGCTTGTGTGTAGATGTCAAAGAGCTGTGATTTCCACATGAAAAAGTCTTATTTTATATATTAGGCATGAATTGTGTATCTGTAGTTCATGAAGTACAGCTGTTTTTATATAACACAGTGTTACCAGATGTGTTCTATAGTTGGGTTGTATGTAGATTTTTTTTGTTTATTGTAATGTACAGCTTGAAGTGAAATGTGAACAAAAAAAGATCTTCTCAAACCTAATGTTTGGATTGTTCAATTTCCTGGAAAGTTTTCACTGCAGAGCAGTGGGGGATATTGGACATTGTTCACTATACATTGTCTGTGGTAGTCAAAGAATGATGTTGGTAGTATACATGAAAGATGTCAATATTTTCTTTTCTGGTGCAGATACATTTTCAAAACATCAGATTATCGCCCCAGAAAGGCTCTGAGACAATATCTTTTGGATTTACACACTGATTATCGTCCCTAGGGGACAATATCATACAGTGGTTGGGTTGGGTCCGATTATTGGACCCGGTACCTACACCCCACAAACCTTAAAGCCATACCAGGCTACTTTTTGTCTAACTTGCCATGCTCTTCTTTTTCTTGCTCTGGTTCCCCTTGTGCGGCCATGGGTACAGTTGCACTGAAGCACACAGTGCAGCCAATCAGTACAGAGATGCACAGGAGGCTCTTGCAGCCAATCAGCTGTAGGCCCTCCCTCCTTGCCGCTGATTATTGCTCCAGTCAGTGCTGGTGATAACAGGACATTTACCTAGGAAATATTGTCCTGATTATCATCCACCTTCTGCTTGCAGCAATAATCATGTCAGTGCCCAGCTTAAGACGGTATACTCCGGATTATGGAAGCTTATCTGTTGTTTGTCTGCATTGAATGTAAGATACTAGCATATTTTTATTTCTTTCTTTATATTTTATGCATCAAACATTCCTATAAAATCCCCTATAAGTTTGACTATAACAGAAATTTATTTTATAATTATATTATGTTATGACAAAGCACAGTACTAACTATCGAATGTATCTCTTATTAGGTTGTGCTGGTTACAGATGGATGCTTGGGCATTGGGAAGGGTTCTCTTCACCACTCTCTGTCAACAATAAACCAGCGAAGTGACAGCAACCGGTTCCCTCTGCCGTTTCCTTTTCCCTCAAAACTTTACATTATGTGTATGGCAAATCTGGAAGAGGTGAGTTTTTTTTGCAACTACAGGAATAACTAAGTATGCATATGAAAGCAGGGAAGTTTCATTGGCAGCTGCCTAAATTTTGCCTAGTCTATATGTAATTGCAGGCCCCTCTTCCCCACCAATTCTGTCTGATACAAATTGTGAAGCGCTGCATAATATAATGGTGCTATATAAATCCTGGTAATAAATAATAATCAAGGGATGCATTTGCATTGGAAGAAAAACTTGAATAAAACAGTTTAGTACTCATCCTTGAATATTTATTTGACAGAGTATAGGTTTCATGTGAACGTATTACCTTTCCTATGTCCTCAGCTGCAAAACTCTGATTCATTGGACTCTCTGGAGAGGCTGATTGATCTGAATAATGGGGAAGGCCAAATCTTTACAATTGATGGACCCCTGTGCCTGAAAAATGTGCAATCTATGTTTGGGTAAGAATAGGGAAATTAAATTAGATTTATAATCTAAGTCTTAAAATGAACTGACATTGTTTCCATATAATGCAGAAAACTCATTGATGTGGCTTACACACCCTTTCATGCTGTACTGAAGTGTGGGAACCTCTCTTCAGATGTCCAGGTGTTCCCCAGACCTGAACCATTTGTGGTAGATGAAGAGATAGATCCAATTCCAAAATTCATTAGTACAGGTAAACAAAGCATAATATATGTATGTATACATTCTTGATGAAATTGCATTTCACTTACTGAGTGCAAATATTGCCTTTACTTTTCAGTATTTGGATAATGGTATATGTAACATTGTTACATATTATACACTTAGACTGTATTATTGAGACTGTTATACACTATAATATATGATGTACAAACAAGCTTCATGTAATAACACAATCCTGTCTTTTCAGACCTGGAAGTTGTGGGATTCATTGATATTGCTGATATTTCCAGTCCTCCTGTGCTGTCTCGTCACCTGGTTCTACCCATCGCCCTTAACAAAGGTTAACAAGAGAGTATGTGGTCTGTTTGCTACATTTGTATGTCTAATTTCATTGCCGCTAATAATGTCCTTTAATAACAGAGGGAGATGATATTGGGGCTGGACTCACAGATGACATAGAGGATGAGAATTCTGCCAGTCAGATTACAGGAAAAATTCCAAATTTCTGTGTCTTGCTCCATGGCAGTCTGAAGGTGGAGGGTATGGTTGCCTTGGTACAGCTGGGGTAAGAAGATCGACTCTCTGCAGCTCTTCAATCTCTGAAGACCAATTTCTTCTTTAAATACTCAATACCGCCCCACCATTGACTCTTCTCTCACTACCACTCTCAATACCACTCTCTTTGTATGTCTCTCTCTCACCTCTAGAATGTTCTTAGTGCTTATGAACAAAATTGTCTTTAATTCTTTTGCTGTATCACTATGTTCAACTACTCAGGACTGGTTTTATGCTCCATCTACCTGGTACAGCATCAGCTGGCTCTAGATTCACATATATATATTTATAGATGTGTTTCATCTACATCTTTATGCATGTATTGTTTTGTCCTGTTGCGGCATTAGTAATAATAATTATAATCTCTATCATTATTCCTGCATGCTTTACATTTGTTTTACTGTGGAAGAATGACTGTTCTATGGAGGCTCTGTACATCTCTTCATTTCCCTTTTAGGACAGATTGGCATGGCATACTGTATTCTCAAGCGGACAGTAAGAAAAAATCAAATTTAATGATGTCTTTATTTGAACCTGGTGTTGAACCATTACCCTGGTTGGGGAAGACCTCTCAGCTCGGACCCATATCAGGTAGAATAAGAAAACCAAAGTGAACCAATACATCTATCTTTCCCTAAGCATTTATATTCTCCCTAGAATATTATTATTATTATTATTCCAGTAACCTACACATAAATTTCGCTGTTATGATTGGCAAGTACAATCATACAAAGTATGAGTGAGTGCTATGCAGTTATACTATCATGGGGTATATTTACTAAGCCGCGATTTTGCAGTGAGATTGAAAAGTGGAGATGTTGCCCATGGCAACCAATCAGATTCAACCTTAGTTTAATTTTACACACTGGAGAATGTGACCTCGAATCTGATTGGTTGCCATGGGCAACATCTCCACTTTCCAATCTCACTGCAAACTTGCGGCTTAGTAAATATACACCGAAGAGTTTTCTTCATACCAGCTATAGAAATCATTATGTTTGCTGAGTGGAAGCTTGTTGATGGAATTTTCCCATAACATGAAAATCTTTTCTGTGCACAGTCCATAATGCAGTGATACTTCCAACCATTCCATGTGGAATACAAAGTATAACTAAGCCACGTCAGGAGGCTTTTTTTTTGCATCCACATGGAGTATGCATTTTCTTGCTACTGCAGATATCAACTGTCTCCAACCCCTGATCCACAGGTTTATTATGCCCATAACAGCCAAAATTGGTATGTAATTAAGTAGATTCCTGGAAGTAAAGAGTTGTACCAGTGTCCAAAATGGTTTACTTCTGGGGCATTCTCACATACAATATGGTTAAGGAGGGTACTTCTGAAAATCCCAATTTTAAAATACATTTTTGTGGAAAGAATTTAGCGAATTGTGAATAAATTAGAGTGAGAAGAGCAAAAGTTTGGTTTTTCTTTGGGAAATTATTTTCCGTTTAGCGTTTATCGGCACCAATTACACCAGAACAATCATTGTTCTAGTGAGGGCCCGGCTTTACTGCGCCAAATAAGAATAAACAGAATGAATGATAATTGTAAAACTGCGCTATGCTCAAAGCATACCTGTAAAGGATCTACCACCTTAAGGAAACTTATGAAGAAAATACGGAAGTGGCATACCTGTGTGGAGCTGGGTATGTGAGAACATAGTAAATAAATAATGCAGAGCAAGTTAAAACTGTTTGATAAGATAGTCCAATGTATCAGCCCTCTTAATCATGGTCTCTTCTTAAAAGGAGAATTACCCTCCAAAAAATTATCATGAGGATAATTAATAAAAGCATTTAGTTTACCCTAAAAGCATGACTGAAAGTATGTATCATAAAAACAGCACAAAAAGCTGAAATCCCTCTCACAGTTAAAAATGCGGCAGTGGGGATTAAGATGATGGTAATAGCCGTCTGGGAATAGTCTGTTCAATGGTGTTACTGCCCCATGTAAGTAGAGAAAAGGTGGTCTTGGATCCAAAACATGGAGTGGAGATCCCTCGTTAGGTAAGTTGTTTGGGTGAACAACTTGACGCGTTTCACTTTGACCACATTTCTCGTTCTCAAGTGTTGTTTCCATATTGTAGAGTCCTGCATATATCTGGCATGGCTAATTATCTTGCAGGTGGTGTCATGTTGCCGTATCCTCATACATACAGGTCTCATAATTTTATGGCAATCATAATGTCTAAACTATCCTGTACAAAGATTAAACATAGCCAGCAGGGCTATTTAATTATCGTGCAGGTGGTACAATCTCGCTGAATCATCAAACATTCAAAGCTATATGACAGTCCAAGATTAACAGCATTCTTAAAATGTATGTTCTTATAAGCATCCAAGATCTTGTTGTGTGTTTATATTGTGTAATACGTTGATAATTAATCTTGTATGTACTCTTAATACTTCCAAAGATGCCAAGGAAAATCCATATGGGGAAGAAGATAATAAGAGCCCGTTCCCATTACAGCCCAAGTCCAAGAGAAGCTATGCTCAGAATGTGACTGTGTGGATTAAACCTAGTGGGTTGCAGGTAACACTTGTGGAATCATGTTGTTGGTAACATTCTCCAGATAGTATCTAGTGATGAGAAATCTAGTTCATTATGATCTAGTTTACTCAAAAGATTAGTTTAGAAGAATAGTCATCTAGTTTATTATTCTACTCGCTGACTCTGAGACTCACACCGAATCACAGAGCTGATCATTTACATATATGAAATATTGAACTGAGTGAGTGAACTAATAATCTAACTGAACTGCTTGCAGCAGAATGACTCATGAGTCAGAGAAACAAAGTAACTCAGTGCTCTACAGTGGAGTGCACACAATGACTGAACATAGCAGTGACACCTATAACAGCTTAAATATTCTCATGAGTAGACAGATACACCTATAACAGCTTAAATATTCTCATGAGTAGACAGATAGATATGAAATAGATATACAGACAGTGACATATGGGAGTTCTGTAGATGTGGAAATGTTGTACATAGCAACCAATTCGATTCTAGCTATTATCTTCTAGAAGGTGCTAGCCAGTAGATCTGGCAACAGCTCATATTTTTTTTCAAACATCTCCACTTCTATAGAAGTAACTTGGTATATGTTCCCCACAGACAAATCATCACTCTTCAAATTTTTTTCAAAGTTGTATTAGAAGAATAAGAATAAAGAGAATATTGCAGCAGGGTGAAAATAAAGGGAGGGTTTTGTACTATCCATCCACGAGAACGACATCATTCTTGTGGAATATTGGCACCAACAAACCATACTCACATTCGATTTGTCTCCACTCCGTTGCCCAGCTCCGTCCCTGATGGTCTGGCGTCTAGAAATACAGTGAGTTACCTGATGAAGCTGTTGGGATTTCTATCAGTCTGGGTCTAGTTCCTCTCCCAGGCTTTAGTTCCTGATGAACTAATCTTTTCCTGAGCAGTGAAATGAACAAACTAATTCACCTTGAAGATTAGTTCATTTTAAACTAATCAGTCCTGAACTACCCATCACTAATCCAGACCTTATAAAACGCATAGGGTGTGGGAAAAGTGTTCCAAATAAAGTGTGAATGCCTTCCTATAAGAAAACTTTATGGATCTGGATTCAGATATCTGTAAAATTGTCTATTTACATTACAGGGAAGGAAGAGTCATGTGCATATACATAGTAGGGTATGTAGAGAGTACTTACTATTTACATTACAGGGAAGGAAGGGTCATGTGTATATACATAGTAGGGTATGTAGAGAGTACTTACTATACACATCTCTGCAACGGCCCTGAATTTGAGCTAGGACAGTACGCAAGGGAGGTGTATGATTAGGAATTCCCGTACACATGAGGGGACTGGTCTCTTACCATACATTTGGGAATCTTTATAGTGTGGTTTTCCAGTGCCTGCATTCTGTTATCTGAACACTGCAATTTTGGTATTCTGGATCTGGTTCTTAGTGACATGATACAATGGTGCTGGAAGGCTATTAAATTAAACAAGGTATTTTTAGCTATCTGTAATTTGCTTTGTAGACTGATGTGCAGAAGATCTTGAGGAATGCTCGAAAACTCCCAGAGAAAACTCAGACGTTCTACAAAGTAAGAAGCAACTGACAATATCTGAATGTGTTATTCCTTGTCAAGCAATTAAGCTAATTAGATTGCAAATTACCACAGCAACAGTCACACTGAAAACATTGTTGAAAGAGGATTTTAAAAACCACACAAAACCTGCTCTTCCCACCTGTTTTCCCATTATTCCTTCCCTACTCGTTTTTATAATCCCATTGGACTTACTATTAGGCGACACTGGCCTCTTATCCGTCCTGGTAATAGTTTTTGGATCTCTGGCTGGTCCAGTGTTTATTGGTTATTAGTCATAGCTATGGTTCTCCATTTACTCTACGGTAGACTGTGATCTCCTTGTCGTTACTTATGTCATTATTTTTTACCCCCAGAAGGGAATGCATATTGCTCTCAGTAATCATTTCTTCTATGTACTATATAAGGAATGCTGGTTATATGCTGGGCCTTGTGGTTCCTAAGTTGCGTCTTACTATTATTTCCCCATGCCCCATTCACCACCTCACTTGTTTGCATTACAGCGTGTTTTGTTGTTCACCCCTCAGGAACTGAACCGCCTCAGGAAGGCAGCACTTGCATTTGGGTTCCTGGACTTGTTAAAGGGAGTTTCTGATATGTTGGAAAGGGAATGTACTCTACTTCCAGACACTGCACACCCTGAAGCCGCCTTCCAGCTCTCGCATGCAGCGGCACAGCTGAAACTCGCCAGTACCGGGAGCACCGAACACGCTGCATATGACCAGAACATTTTGCCTCTCCAAACGGACTTTTCTGGTCGGGGCTCAGATAGGATGTAATGCGATCTGACTGGGGACACTCAGCACCACACTGCATATTTAGATGTAGTGGCTAATGCAATACTTGAATTGGATTTCTACTTCCAAGGGAAACGCTTTACAACTCCAGACTTCTCAAACATTGTAATATAACAACAATACGAATCTATCAATTTTCTCAGATTCAGCAGCATTTTTAAGGAAAATTAATTGGACTTACAGCAGAGATGGACGAATGAATAGACTGTATACAAAGCATGAAATGTATGTGGTTACAATAACGTTTTAATAGATGTCCAATGGAAATGTCTGTATCTGGTGTCATCTTAAACAGTTATGGAATTATTTTCTCTTGACAAATCTCTACAGTTCCTTATGTCAACATCTTTGAATGCACTTGTAGTGTAAGCACAGATCCGGTTGCTGAATACGGTGTGTTTGTCTGTCTAATTCATAACCCTGGTCTGGTTTTGATATTGTGCTGTTGAAAACAGAACAGGTTTTGAAAGAGGGCGAGGTGTTTTTTTTTTTTTTTTATACAAAAAGATCCTAAACAAAAAGATCAACTATGGAAGCAATTACAGAGTCAATGATTGTATAACTAGTTTTGTAACCAAGAAAGACATTTTGGGATATTTTGTTAGAAGCTGATGCAGGTATAATAGGCCTGTAAACATAATGCAACTTTTGCCCCTTACTGAAGCACCACTTATCAGAGATGAGTAAACTAATATTTCTCTTGCATCCAGTTGGATCCACTGAAGTGGTGAGAACTGTGACTGCTCCTGGGGGGGAATTCAGTAAATGACGAATTCTGCTGAGATTTCTTTTCGTCAGCGTTCGTCAGTGATCAAAATTCGTCAATGCCTGGTGATGT
>JABWIB010009231.1:4952-15762 GCA_016617825.1 Platyplectrum ornatum | reverse complement strand
ATGTTAACACATGACACAGTTCCATAAAGACAGAATGACAGAAGAGCATTGGTGCTTGGAAGTAGTCCTNTAATTAAGAATTGATACCATCTGGCCTTGGGTCGGCTGAAATCACAGTGGGGGTATCTTTGCCCCTCCATTTTTCACCAACCTTGGCTTGTCTATTTATCTGCATATGTACTTATGCATGTCCATAGAGTAAGCAGCTATCGGAATAAAACATCAGTCAGTCTTATGCAGCACAGCCACACNATTATCTAACTGATCAGCGTACTGTATTTTCAATTATTGTTTATTGTGTAACCAGATTTACCATTTGCCACTAGAGGGCATCATGTCACCTCTAGTTTTTCAGCTCATGTAAGAATATCTATAAGCATTTGAACACAGCTTTTGTTACTAGTACTTCCACAGTACCATTATACAAAAAAGTAAGTAAAACAAATATATCTTTAGCAATACAATATAGTATTTGATGGTGGATAANAATCACATGGCCCATCTAGTCTGCTCATTCCTCCACCAATCTTAATTCTTATTGACAATTTTTAAATACAGGGCATTAAAAATTAAAACACTGGTTCCAATATAAAACTTTATGGTAAAAAAGAAAAAAATGATCTTGCTGAACAATCAGTAGAGTAAAACCTTACTCTTCCCTTTGCATTTAGTTAATGCTCATAAATGTTCATGATGACTGTGAGATATAAAATACATTGGTCATAATGACATTTCAGTGAGACTTATGTCAGTATGGAAAAATCTCTATGTAGAGACGGTCTTGTCTTCATGTCACTACCAGCGGTACCAGCCTTTATTCCTCTGGACAGTCACATTAATTGTATNACCACACAATGAATGGATTGATCTTTGTTATATGAATTATAGTGAAATGGATGTATTTTCTTTTAGGAATTGTGAAGATCTGTTTTCCACTGAGGACTGTGACACTTTGTACCAGTTTGTGTATGCTTCCTACAGGCCTCTAGCTGCAGCAGCTGGGGAGTTTGTGTATAGAAGGTAATAGAAATAACTATATAGATAATAACATTTAACAAAGTCTTAATTGCCAAACTCCATATTACCTGTGTAGTTTCATATAGTATATTGACAGTGTATAAGAACTGCTTCTGAGAAGCTTTTACAAAAGTGGGCTTTTGCTAATCTTGCATAAATCTCAGATATGCAGAACTNGGATGTGCAAGCAAACAGATGGGCACATGTGCACCCACCTGTCTACTTGTTAAGCCAATCTGCGCATGTGTGTTTTACCTGCGCAGGTGGATGCCCCATACTGAATCAGGTCCACAATGGTTCAGTGCCGGTAATTAAACTTCCAAGTTCACATCTCCTATTATTTGCTCCCCAAAGTGTGCCAAACATTTTCTTTGCAAACATTTTGAATTGTTATTTCAAGCCAAAATTGCATTTTTCATCTAGTTCATGGCATAGTTATTAGCCAATAGCTAATCCAAGTTTATGATTCACAGGCATTTAAACCCAGTAACAAGAAATTATCAAGATTCACTGGAACCACAGTGTTCTGGAAACACTCTAAGACAGTTAAAGAGTCTTCTAGATTTCTTCCTTGAAAGCAAGGTATGATGAAATCATTTATTTAGGTTTTTTATTCATGATATATAATTCATCATGGTATAATATTTTCTCTCTCTCTCACTATATATATAATAGAACTTGGGAGCATGTGGTTATTTAAAACATTGAGTAAAACAATTGTGGTAATATTACATTGGTTCTCAGATATTCTAACATGCGCTCCACTTATTCCTGTGCTTCCTGAGCAAAGGTCAAGTTATCAGAAACAAGGAGAGGCAAGACAGCTGCATACTGACCANCATACAGCAGTAAAAGTGTGTAGATTAGTAAGAAGCAGCTGTCGCTCAATGCAGGCTATTGGGAAGATTTATCTCTGTATGTCTCCATAGCTATTCCTCTCAAGATGTCGTGTCTTGAAGGAAGATAAACCTTAGACATTGGACTTGTGTCTTTTGAAATGTATATTTGTGTTGTGATTTACACCATAGTATTTGCTACTTTTGGCAAATATAATTAAAAAACAAAACCCTTGCTGATTGCAGAACATAGGAAATAAGAGACTGTGTCTGTTTTATGTACCTTTAGATGCATGAGCACGNGACATACCTTGTTGACAGTCTGTGGGATTGCACACCCAGGTTCTTAAAAGACTGGCAAATGATGACATCCCTCCTGTTGCAAGATAGTAAAGGTGAGAAGGCTAAACATAGAACAAAATACNATATGCTTTGGGAATTTGATTGAACTTTGTAGACATGATTGAATGTAGCTTTATATATTTGTGCACATGAAAAGAAAACCATTCAACATCCATTGCAGACACAGGATATCTATGAATGGTATGTGGAGAAATAAAAAGCATCAGAATAATGGGGANGTGGCAGTGGTGATGGAATGTAAATGTTTTTTTCTTTGTTACCTTTATTGCCTTATTGTCTACCATTGTTCATTCAGTCACTTGTGGTAAAAGCTGTTTTGCCATCTAATATTATTTTAGTAACATAAATCTAGGTTGGACTCAGATTGCATGCTTTTTGAGAATAATAATGGTATTTCATTGGATTTCAGACTTGACAGCAACTCAGGAAAATGTGCTGGTTGAACTCTTGTTGGCAACTGTCCGACAGGCTGTAGAAGGCCACCCTCCTGGGAGAGGCACAGCCAAGAAGGTGTGTTCAGTCTGAATGCTTGCAATACCAGTTTCCTTTCTGTTGTTAGCAGTAATGAGTAGTGGTCTTGTTCATCTTCCTGCATATTCTGTGTATTCCTCCAGGACACACACAGGAGGAATACACAGAATACCTAATTATAAAGAGTTTTTTTTTTACTTGCAGCTATATATTTTGACAGGAGAATCACATTATATATTATTTACATAATAAAGTATAATAATANAATAAAAATCTGAAACATNAAATATTTNTGTGTAACATNTATACCATTTAATGCCAGGTTCTTTCAGCAAAGGAAAAGAAAATACAACAGGAAGACAGAGAGAGAATTACTGAGCACTTCATGGGAGTCCTACCCTTGCTCTTGGCAAAGGTAAAACACTCACATCAGCTACATAAAAACAAACACCGCAGCCAAAATGTGTCCTGTGGGATGCTGAAGCCTATAAAAATGTCACTTAACATATGAAAGGCAAATCCAGGAAAATCACTGTAGATAAAGTAGCACAGTATACATTGTAGGATAGCATTATACTTAAATATCCCAGTGTTAAAACATAGCATATCATATATACTGTTTGTATATACAGTATTAGAAATGGGCAAGGTTAGTTTCAATAAAAAGGCACATCCAGTGCTGATCTATGGTGCTGCTTTGCTTTCATTTAAATATTAAAGTTTAGACCATGAATGAGTTGTTATTCTGCTTATATGTATTGGTACTCAAATTCATAAGATAATTATTACATAATATTTTATTTAGCTGTGGTTTTTTTTTAAACCAAAAAAACTTTTCTTTGGTTTGCTTAGAATATAAACATAAATAATGTTGTCTTGATGTTTACTGTAATATAAATTAATCATTTTTATTTTTATTGTATAGTTTTCTATGGATCCAGAGAAAGTGATTAACCTTTTACAGATCCCTCAGTATTTTGATATGGAGATTTACTCTGAAACACGGATGGAGAAAGTAAGACATGTACTGTATTCATAATACATTCATTTATAATACATATGTTTTTGTTGATTCCTAAGACAAAATTTAATAGGCACATGTAGTTTAGGGACTGTCGACTGGATCCTGACCTCTGCTAGTGCTGCACTCTAGAGTTGGAGTAGAATTCTGGGACCATAANACCTTGAGATCCTAGTTATCGTTTGGTTGAGGTATAGCAGGACCCAAGCTGGAACATGCCCTTACTGTACAATTATCATACATCCCCCTTCCCTCCTTGTCCCTCCGCTAGGAAGTATTTTATTTTAGATCTGTCTGATCCAGTCTGGAATGGAAATACTTAGTGAGCTCATTANCAGTCCCAAAAGTGTACTATGGGGCTGATCCATATTTGCACTTACTTTTATGTGCAAGTGTAGAGCTGAGCAAAACCATTCTGCATGTGCATATGAATTGTAAGGTCTACACTTGCACCTGTTACACTTTACTCCAAAACTCTGTATCGTCCCTATTTATCCTCTCTGCAACCTTTAAAAGGGGTTGGGATCTGATCCCAGTTTATCATCCACTTTAATAGTTATATATTTATTACATGTAACACAATCTCTTATCTATTGCATTGTAGCACTTGGAGGCTCTATTGAAGCAGATGAAACACATAGCTTTAAGTCACTCAGATCCNGAGGTGCTTGGAGTCTGTTCCAAGACATACAACTGTCTGAGTCCAGAAAACCTTGGAAACCAGAACTGTGTCAATCTCTCCAAAAGACAACTCATTGACCATCTTGTAGACACCTACAGCCAAATGCTGGATAATATTCTGCAGGAGGTGTGTTAACATTACTTTTATCTGAAGTATTTCTTTAGCAATATATTTTCATCCAATCATTGACTAATCCCAAGTAAAGACTTGTGTGTAGTTAATTTAAAACTACCCCAAGGCTTTACATGCTTTAATATTCAAGAAAACAATGTTAATAAAACAATAACTTCTTCATTTAAGATAATGAAATTTATTTAATGAATGTATTATAGGGCAGTGTGAAATGTGCTACAACCACAATGTTTAGCTTGGTAACGTTTTTAATTGTTTATTTATTATAATATTTATATTAAGTTTCATGAAAATGTGGATCGGATCCCGAGCTCTGACTGAAACTGGATTCCTGCAGCCAAACCCAAGACTGGGTGACCCTACCTTAATATTTCTGCACCATCCTTACTTTAAATGAGGACGGTACAGAAGTCCCGCTGATAGAAAGACTTCCGTTATGGAGGTCTGGATCCATTTTATGGAATTCTGAATCTGGTCCTAAGTGTCTACGTTTTCTGCTGCTGAGAGTCTCCTTTGTTATTGTGATTCAGAGAGAGCCATCACTGAGTGCAGAGGATGTGCACCCGATGTCGTGTACATTGAGACGACTTGCTGCATTTCACAAGTGAGTCATATTCTTACCAGTGCTCTTTGTTGTTAAGTGAATCATTTCTGCACTGGACATGCTCTTTGCTTCATCTTATAACTGAAAATGCTAGCTATTAAAGTAATCCCTCTGAAGGATTTTTATGTAACAGTTGCTATATAAGCTCACAGCACAGCTTAACATGGCGCCATACCACTTAGTAGAAGATGCCCGTTGCAGGGAGACATTTAGGTTTAATATATTGTAATGGCCAACAGGTGCACCAATGGTTCTACTTAGCCACATTTACACAGCCACATACCATGTTGAGCCCTGACTGTGTGGTACAGTTATCATTCTTTTACACAGTGTTTCTTTCTACAGTGCAAATTATTTACCATGAACTTCAGACAGCCAAAAACTATGAGAATCTGAACCATTTACTTTTCCTTTTTCTTTCAATATTAGTGCTCATAACCTTTCTCAGTGGAATCTCTATCAGAAGACCTCACAGCTCATGGTGTTTGATATGCAGCAACAGAATTTGCCAGGCCAGGTAAAACTAATGATCATAATGATGTGTTGTGTCTTTCAACACTGCTGTCTCCAGTAGGTACATTTTTATATACATAAGTTCATATCTACAGTGACTTGTTACAGTATTTGTAAACTTTTCCCTGAATAAAAGCATGATACCACGTGTCAGATAATCTTTGTTGTCATATAGTAACATATGCAGAACAGTACCTGCATGTAATCAGCGCAGCCTCACATTACTACTCCTCATTCACTTTTGTTTTGCCCCTTCTGAGGCATGTTTCTCCATACTTCAACTCTGTCTAGCATAATCCTGTTCGTGACGGTGACGGGAGATTACCCTCCACAGGATTTTTAGTACTGCCATAATCTTTTGGTTATTTCTGTTGGCATACATTACATACTATCTTTTCCCTACTTAAAGCATGAAAAGTTATGGCTCCAAAGCCTGAAACATGTTCTACTACCCTGCCATACATATAGACCTTAAATGTAAGCCTTTTATTATTTCTTATGTTCCCTCATTATATTATTTTCTTTGTGTAGCTTGTGCTACCAGCACTCCAGTGTATGTATTATGCCATTCTTTGGCAGCTGGTACCTACCATAGAAGAGCCAATCCCTAAGGTACTTTTTATATTTGATTTAGCAGCAGATTTTTATTAGATAACCTGTGTGTGAGATTTGCATTATCTATATTCTAACAACAGCATTGGTTGCATAGCTAATCTAAAGAGAAAATTTACTATCGTAAGCCTAGAATGATACTACATTGTAGCATTCATTTAGTAGTGTTATTTAATAACAATGATGTGTCTTGTGTGGCCTCTCACACTCACTTTGGGAGCATAGTGTAAGAGCGGGTATGTCTTAGAGCCCTGATGGTCAACCTGTGACACTCCAGATGTTGTAAAACTACAAGTCCCATCATGCTTTGCCAGCTCATGCATTCTAGACTCAACATTCTAGACTCCTGGCAAAGCATGATGGGACTTGTAGTTTGACAGCATCTGGAGTGTCACAGGTTGACCATCAGGGTCCTAGAGCAATGGTATTCAAACTTTTTCAGTTTGAGGCACCCTTAGTGTCTCCATATTTTTTCAAGGCACCCCTATGACAAACTAATTACCAAGCTGTCACACTTTTTATGTGTTGAGTCAAAAATAATGTCATTATGGGGCAGATTCAATCCCCTTCCGCTATTTGCGTAAGGCAGGAAAACTTGTTGCCTTACGCAACAATTCTCTCATTGAGCCGCGTATAAAAAGACGCGAGTTTTCAGTCCCATAAAGAAAGGAAAAAGCGCACTTCGCGTTTTTTCCCGTCTTCGCGCGGGATTGAATCGGCCCCTAAGATAGAAATAATTCAGGTTGAAATCAAATCTTGTTTAGCTCCATACAACCAGTAAAATTGTGATTCTAAGCAACAGTAGTGACACTAAGCAACACTAGCATTCTGCCACAACATCAGAAAAAACATTCTGTGGCACCCCAGTGAGAGTGTGTTGGCACCCCAGGGAGCCTAGGCGCACAGTTTAGAACCACTGTCCTAGAGGTTTGCTCTCCTGACCATATAGATGTGCATTTAAGTTGCTAATGAGGTTCATTGTGATTTACCCATCAAGTCTGCTGAAAATATATAGTCAATATACAGAAGGGGAAAGGGGAAGAGGAAAGACCTGGCACTTGGATAGTTCCACACACCTAAGCGACTCTGCTCCCTGAAGAAATTATTGGGAGGTGCACTCAGGGTATATAATTAAGAGAATAAAGCAAAGCAGATTTGGGGACAAAAAAAGGTAAAAATCCCAGAGTGCTAACAAAGGTTGTATCGTAAGCACTTTACGATACAACCTGGCTGGTCCATGCATTGTATAATAATAGCACTTACCCCTTTGTATCAATCCCCAATATCCTATAGAGTGTAAGCTTGCGAGCATAGAGGCACGCAAGAAACAGCAATATGAGATAATCAAAATAGTCATTAAAACTTAATAATTTTATCATGATCATGATTAAAAATGATGCATACGAATATACTAAAAAAACACAAATTACAGAGAGTGCGGAAACTAATAAAAAGTTAAAACAAACTAGTAAAGTAGCTCAAGTGTAATGTCTTATGTCAGTGTATTAATACTCTCCCAATAATGAGATAATATCACAGCATTTATTTTCTCACAAGGATATCATAATCTTGATACTCTCAAAATTCTCTCACAATAGATTCTTTATATAGATTGGATTTAGATTCTGTAAAATCTAAACTATCTTTACTTTGTGTTTTTTTTTTTATATATTTGTCCGGCTTGCACCATTTTTAATCATAATTAATCAAATTATTAAGTTTTAATGAAAATTTTGATCATCTCATATTGATGTTTCTTGAGTGCCTCTATGGGGAGTGTTAGCACTCTGGGATTTTTTCCTTTTTTTCCAAAAGCTGCTTTTATTTACTCTCCTGAAAATATAGAGTGTACACCTAATGACATTAATGATAGAACAGCTTAGTTACACTTTACAGTGGTTAATGTCATAGGACTGGATCCAGACTTGTATACGATTGAATTTACGAGCATAAAGTTAAGAGTGGGTAAATTCATGATGAATTGCAGGGGAGGTAAAATNAATGTTATTGTTTGCATGCAGGGAGAATACTTTTTAATATTTTCATTTTTGCATTTTGCTTGAGCTAGGAAACATCATATCTCAAGATGAGGAAAAATTATTTATGTGTATGGTTGAACAATGTGCTTGTTATTATGTTTTATTTTTGCTTCTATGGTCAGATCCTCTTTTTAATTACGATTGGATCTTTGAGTAACTGACATGTGGGTTCTTTGTTATATCCACAATAGCTCTGCTAAGCACTCACTTTTCAGCATGTGTGAATGGTGGTGGCTCAGAAGCTGGATAAGTATGCAGTACATAGGCATGCCAATACTATACATTGTAATATCAAGCCACCCTCACTTATGAGCACAAACCCTATTTGGAAAACTGTGGGAAGTATAACTTGCACTGTCTGGGTAGGACACCCTGCTTTTCAATTGGGAAGCATGGAAATGTTGGCAGAACGTATTAAATAGACAGCACATGATCCAAACCTACATAAAAATGTAAGTGAGAATCTGGTCAGATATGATTGGCTAATGTTCTTTCTAATCCGTTATCATTTTTGCTATACAAACTTATTATAAAATAATTACCAATATGTAATTCAAGTCAAGGAAGATAAACTCATGTTTTTTTAGGAGGCGCTTGAAGAGCAAATGACTCAAGTGAATAACTTCTGTCAACTTTGTAGAAAGTACTTAGATCACCAGAATCAATCTGTTAGAGAGCAGGTGAGTGCTTCTGCCAGTAACACTTATTTGTCTCTTTTACTTACCTTAGTGCTTACTGATGCTAGATTGCAACAGATTATTGATTATTGAATAGAGCTGCCAATATTGGTGGCCTCAAGTGCTTATACCTTTATCCAANATTTTATAGACCATTTCCAGGTGCTTATATGTAATTAATATGAATATTATTTATACAGTGCAAGNATCACTAATGGCTGACATGCAGTATACATTCCAGTGTCCTGGATTCTGGTGTGTGTTGCTAATGTGTACAACATTGACACTTATGCCTGCCTTCATTTTATGTTAGCATGGACAGCTGTATAGGCTNCTCTTCCTCCTGGTACTGTGCCTCATCTGACTTATATAGTGTTGTTATTCTGTTCATCCATTGAAGTCTTGCAGGGCACTCAAGCTCTGAATGCAGCAAATNCATCCAGCTAACTGTGCGAGAAGATACCACTTTCACATACACTCAAAAATCTGAAACCACATCCCTAACCAAACATTTCTGCAACATGCTTACTTAAAATTAGGCTGGTGCAAAGATAATGATATTACATAGGAGCTTAATGAAGCCCTTACTGTATTATCTATATACCGCCCACTCCTCATACTCGCTGAACGCACACAGCCCTTCCTTGCTTCACTGAGAGTGACTTCCATTACCGAAGTCTGGATAATGAGCATTTGTTTAAATACCTTGTCTATAGTACCAGCTTATACTTGTGTATATTTGTTTAGCTTGTGCATTTTGCATGATGTTACTAATCTTGGTNCCATATAAACTAAACCTATTCTTATGCCAGGTCTTATCTGTTTAGAAAATCTATTATTTTTCTTGTTTAGTTATAATCATAGAAACACAGAATATCCAGTCTTGACTGTTTGTTTATTTACATCTTGTGCCTCCAATGTGAGCTTTTTCTTTTCAGGCTTTCCTTGCTTTGTGTGATCTTCTAATGTTACTAAATAACCAAAGAAGAGGAACAATGTACTGTATGGACACAGAGCTGGAGTCAAAGCTTCTCTCATTTGTGCAGCGCCATGTCTTCCAGGGNGAAGAAGAGAAAGGAAAAGGTGGTATTATTTATTGTGTTTGTTATTGAGTCATAGTGGTGTTTTCCTAACACACATTGCCCCTCAGCTTCATCTACATGCCTATTCCCACAGAGNGGTGATTAGGTGTGCTGATTAGGTTATGCCCACAACTTCGGATCTTCTAGCGTAATGAACTTTTGCATGTAGCCTAATGTAAGTCTGAATCTGGTTTTTGTGTAAAAAAGACTTCTACATTTATATTATTGCATACTATAGCTATGACTATGGTGCTTGAGAAATGTCCACAACCCACGGTGATGATATACTTTTCTGATCCAATGTGAGCACAAAACCATCTGCTTGTCGGGGTGAGAATATGCTATGATTTGCTTATGTTTTTCTGACAATTGTGTGAGACATGTGACATATGGTATAAAAGTGAATTTCAGTAGTTTATATTTAAATTAATTGTCATGTTAAAATGACAACAATCACACAATTGTAAATAAACACTGCTCCCTCTACAATTAAACAACATAAACACATATTGCTGGTAGCATGAAAATGAATAATAATAATGAATAATAGATANAATAGGGACACTTTTTATGTGCCACATCTGCAGAAAAATGAATTAGTGTAATGATATTTACTTTGTGAATGGAATATGTACAAGTAGTTGTATATGGGACTGTTTTNTAAGTAATTTCCATTGTATAAAACTTGTCATAACAGTTTTGTCACAATGTTGTTTAGCTCAGCATCCTGTACATTATACGTATTCTGTGAATTGTGGGGT
>JABWIB010009229.1:12193-24054 GCA_016617825.1 Platyplectrum ornatum | reverse complement strand
AACAGTGTAACAGTAACACTGGTCAGTATCTGTGTGCAACATGCAACAATAAAGTATTCTCCCTGCATGCACACACTGACATTCATTTTACCTCCCCTGCAACTCAACATGGTTTTACCCACTCGCCTGTAAGTTCTATTGTAGGTAAGTCTGGATCTGGTCCTTTGGCTCCTGTAGTGTTTTACTTAAATCACCACCAATTTCTATTTATAAGAAATAGTTGGAACCTACCTTACTTAACAAATACGAATAATTGGTAATTATTAGCAAATGTATCTTCGGTCTGAACATAATTATACTGAATGGCTGCAGTTATTTTTAAAATATACTAGATCAAAGCAATAATTTGGCTATTAGTAGAAATGCATCATCAGCCTTAACATTACTGTTGAGATTACTGTAGCCCAAAGATTTTGCAGACTGTGCATGCTCTATAATCACACTAACCTAAGATGGTGTTATGATTATGTAATATAAATAGCAATTCTCCTTTAGCCTCAACATTTTCTATGAGGATGGAAGGAAATGGAAATGGCAAAAGCAGAGAAATGTGTGATATCTCCTACATGATATTTCCTACATGACTATTGACAAATTTTAGTTAAGAATATGGGCTATTTAAATAGAAACATTAGAACTAAACCGCCCCCTAAGGGCCAGATTCAGATTTACACTCTCATGACTTACATTCTCATGGGTAAAACCATGTTGAATTGAGGGGGGAGGGGGGGGTAAAATGAATGTCAGTGTTTTTTTTGCATTTTGTCAGTGTATTTTTGCATTTTGCACACAGATACTGACCAGCGTTACTGTTACACTGTTATTAGACTTGGGCTAGGAAACATCATCTTTCACCTGTAATAATGATTACAAACTCCCCTGCAATTACTCCCCTGCAATTCAACATGGTTTTGCCTATGAGAGTGTAACTCATGAGAGTGTAAATCTGAATCTGACCCTAAGAGATTGTTGGGCCTTCTCATTTCATTTAGTCTCACAATGGCTGAGCATATATGGTCCTAGCAAGAGTTCGTCCATTAGTGGGCAGGTTAGGAAATTGGCTGGCACTCTGCTGGCACTGATAAACCAGGTAAAAGAGGGAGTGGTGACTGAGATTTACAGGAGGTCCTTGCAGTTGATTGGCTACATGGGCCTCTTGTCAGTCTCTGCACTGTCTCGGCCTCCTGTCGATAAGTTACAGTAACTCAGTGGTTCCCAAATTTTCTCAGTGGCACCCTGAGTCAAAATTATTTTTAAAGGCATTCCTAAGACAAAATAATTTTCCATTTTTTTCAGTTTTTGATTCAAAATAGTGTAATAATACGTCAGGTTGACATGAATACGCCAGGTTGATCTTGTCAAATCAAAATCTAGTATAGCATCTATAGAAAAAGTAAAATTACATTTCTAAGTAACACTAGCAATGTGCCACCACATGGGAGAAAACATTTCATGGCACCCAAATGAGAAAGCCACGGCACCCCAGATTGCCTAGGCACACATTTTGGGATACCACTGAGCTAACTTACAGAAGGAGAAAACAAAATTAAGAAGCTCTAGGCAGTACTGTAGGGACATTTCACTTCCATTACTGGCCAGTTTGGCTGTAATATAATAATAAAAGCTTTACTGACTACCTATACTACTACTACTGTATAACTACTATTAGTGGTGGAAGGGGCAATTTAGAAGTGATGGTATGGACATTTAGAAGTGGGGGTATGGAAACACTGAATATAATAGTAGTATTTCAATTACAACATTGGGAGAAGTGCCGGTATGGCATACCAACGTATACACCCCCACTTTGAGCCCTGACTACTATTCTAGCCAGTAATGCTGGACCAGATCCAGACTTAAGTAAATCCAGCCTTAATTGGTAAATTCTGCAGAGGTACGTATGAGCTCACTGGGAGTGAAATCATCACCTTATGTATGCCATACCATCCAATTATCAAGCTCAACCATCACTATTGACAGTTTTTTGCAGTTAGGAAAAAATACTGACAACAAGATGACGGGCCTATAGTAGTTCTATTGTATAAGCAGCTGTAGTTCCTCTATACTTGTACCTCAGGCACATTATGAGATATTTTTCAGCACCCTACATGTACACAGTGTTTAATGCTGAGGAACCTGATAACATGAGAAGGTCAAATTATAATATTGACTTTCCATTAATTTTTCACTGATCAGTGTAAATTGCCAAATGGCTGGCTGCTTGCCTTCCCAAGCTCCAGGTCAGAAAAAATACACAATAAAGACTTTGACAGTGAATCATATTAATTGAATTACAGTTGATGACTGTATAATTTGAGATGAAAGTTGCCACATTAGTAAAAAGAAGATCAGAGCTTCTCCTAAGTTAATTTAACTATAATCTAATGAACTAGTAACCAATAGGCGCCAACTAGCGTTCAACAGGGTAAACCTTGTACCATCAACCACAGAGTATCAAACCGGGTTCCAGCAGGGTAACTAACATCCAGTTTAGATTAAACCACTTGGTGTATCCCTGTGACCGCAATACCATACTTATACCACTGCGCCACCTACAGCATCTGACCCCCATTACAACCTTTGCACAGTGCCGTCTGAAAACAAAATATCATGTTAATCAAATATACCCTAAAAAGGGTGCAGAGTTAAAAAGATGGTCCCCGTTCTTCCCCCTACCTTATAAATTATCTCTAGACCACCCCTCCCCCAATTGGCCCACTAAATATCCTGGTCGGGTATCAGTAAATCAGAGCATGTATTGCTTTAATGAAAAATTTATCTCGCCTGTTTGGTGCTGTTTATATCAGTATATTTAGACCAAAGGATTTGCATTTTGTTGTCTTTGGCAAGAGTTATTGATGGTCAGCGTATAATGCTGAAGTACTTTATTTTAGAGATCTGATAATTTAAACAGTGAATTAGTGATCTTCTGTGCTAAAGAATTGTTTAATTAGAGCTCAAGGCACAGGACATTCCTGTGCTATGCCAACCATGTCTGTATGCATGCCAACAATGTTAATAGAGAAAGGGGAATATTTTAGGAATTACAAGTGTAGGAGGAATTCAAGTCTGTCAGTGTAAGGCACATGGTCTAGGTTGGCCTCTTTTCTAGTATCAGATCTATTGGCACCCCATAGAGAGCATTGCTTAGAAATGTAAAAAATATTTGCAAGACAGAAATAGTTTAGTGAATAAATAGATTTATGTTATAACATGTGATCAATGATTTGTGTGCTTTATTAAATACAGTTCACTCTTCAGAAACGGACATAGAGATAATAAAACTGTATACGAATTCATAAGAATGCATACCATAGTCCTATAAAAGTGTAATGTATTAATCAGTCTATTAACCATCAGTTCAGTTAATTCGTAAACCAATTTACATTGTGGTTATTTGCTTAATATTAGCAAACTTGTGAGTAAATATTTATTATTAGACAATGGTTATTATTTGTGTATCTTCAAGCACACCACTACATTCCCCAGAGACTTTCTAAGAAATGAATGGGCCAGTGTGGATTGATACTTCCCATACTTACCTTACCCCAGGTCAAACTTGTAACTTTTACCATCAGGGCCTTTGCTAGCAGGGTGGTTGCATAACATTTTTAATGTAGCAGCACGTTCCTCTTTCACTCCCACCAGCTTGAAAACCTGTACTAACAAGGCAATCCAGGAGATTGGGTTTTGGATCTGCATCTCTCCCCGTGTTTTGGATCTGGATTGGGTTTGCTAAATACATGGTGAACTTAAACTTCTACCATGGCACATCTACTGCCATTGACTATCATGCGATCAATGTGTATTTCTTGCTTGAGATTAAATTATATATTGTATATACTCGAGTATATATAAGCCGAGGTAGATAATTTCATCACAAAAAATAAACAGGGTCATGTCTCTGTCACAGATGCACAAGGCTGGCATGTGTAGATTGATTTTTTGGCACAGGACACTTTGGTCCAAATTTACTAAGCAGGGAGATTGAAAAATAATGATGTTGCCAATAACAGCCAATCAGATTCAAACTCTCAGTTTTATTTTACATACTGGAGAATGTGAGCTTGAATCTGATTGGTTGCTATGGACAACATCCCCACTCTTGAATCTCCCTGAAGACATGGCTTGGCATCTATTTCACTGAAGTCCCTCACTCACTCCCACCCTTGGAAGGACTTCAGTGTAGTGTGAGGGGAGGAATGGAGGGGGCAAATATAATTTTAAAAAGAATTTACTAGCAGTATGCCCCCTCAGTGGGACATACTGAAGGGGGACAGGACAGTCGCCCAAAAGTTGGGAGGTATGTGTATATGTATGTGCGAGAAGTGTCTGATGTAAAAGCTGCTGTTATGTGAAAGATCCTGTTACTTACTGGTAACTGCTACACATGTGACAGCCTTCAGCAGGATATATAGGAGGGGAGTCTGGACTTAAATCTCATGTCCTTATTTAGGACATTTATACTATAATCCTGTGACATACAGTAATCCAGCTAATAAATGGGGCAGCAATTATTTCTCCTGAAACTGCGTCATCGTTATTGTCACAGGATCCTTTTATAATAATTTATAACATGAGGGGAGATGGGTGCAATACAATTACAGTAACTTATTCCTGGTGCCAATATCACAACAAACACTTTACTATAGAAATGTGCAATATTCCATACCGTATATACTCGAGTATAAGCTGACCCAATTATAAGCCGAGGTGCCTAATTTCACCTCAAGAAACTGGGATAACTTATTGATATCATACAGGACAATGACTCGATTATAAGCCGAGGGGGGTATTTTATCACAAAAAAATGTGCTGAAAAACTAGGCTTATACTCGAGTTTATAGAGTAATATTGTAGGACAGATAGATACGAGATAGATGATAGATAGATAGATAGATATGAGATAGATAGATAGATAGATAGATAGATAGATATGATATAGATAGATAGATAGGAGATAGATAGATATGATATAGATAGATAGATAGATAGATAGATAGATAGATAGATAGATAGATATGAGATAGATAGATTGATAGATATGAGATAGATAGATAGATAGATAGATAGATAGATAGATATGATATAGATAGATAGATAGGAGATAGATAGATATGATATAGATAGATAGATAGATAGATAGATAGATATGAGATAGATAGATTGATAGATATGAGATAGATAGATAGATAGATAGATAGATAGATAGATAGATATGATATAGATAGATAGATAGGAGATAGATAGATATGATATAGATAGATAGATAGATAGATAGATAGATAGATAGATAGATAGATATGAGATAGATAGATTGATAGATATGAGATAGATAGATAATAGATATGAGATAGATAGATAGATAGATAGATAGATAGATAGATAGATAATAGGGCAAACCAAACAATAGATAACTACATCATTGCGAGTACCAATAAAATATTGTATTCAAATACTTGTTCATCAAAAACCTTCTGACCAATATAATATTGCAATATTTGAGAGCGGGGAATTCTATTAATTATGTGTAGCAGAGAATAACTGTAATGTTTTTCCAGGTTATGCACACAATATTCCTGATAATTGGCACATCATTCCATTATGTAGCAGACATTTGTTGGTGGAGTACACTGAATGGTTTTCTTTTCGGTTATAATGTACATCCCATCAGACCTATAATTGTGGTTCATTTAACCCCCCACAATGCTTTCATTTTTCTTTTACAAGAAATATCCCCTGAGGCAAATGAGTAATTCTGCCACGTCTTAAATCCCAGCTTCCTCCCTTCTGTTGTTGAATGGTGCAGTTTCGTTATATTAATGATTATTCTGCCACAGATAGATATGGAACATATAAATTACGCTATGGCAGCTTTATACTGCACAGTATCATATATAATATATAGAACTTTTAATAGGAACTTTACTGTAATGTGAAATATTTCAGCGGATCGTACATGGAGTAGGTATACATTTTTATACTAAACTCAGCTTTTTTTTTAATCACATTTGACTCTGAATATAATATTTGGCATTACACTTATAACAAACAGAGCTTGACCATGGTATACACCAGTGG
Organism: Platyplectrum ornatum; assembly: GCA_016617825.1. Lineage (NCBI taxonomy): Eukaryota > Metazoa > Chordata > Amphibia > Anura > Limnodynastidae > Platyplectrum > Platyplectrum ornatum. Next base: position 17,973 of record JABWIB010009229.1, on the reverse strand, counting down.
TTCTCAAACTTTTTTAGTTCCAAGTTGTTTCAAGATATCCCTAAGACAAGGGAAATACTGAACACTCACAAAGAAAAGAGAAACAGGGAGAAAACTACTCCCTGATTATCTTAGTTAGAAATCGCACCAGCCAAAATTTCTGAGTGCAAGGAAAGGTTCCAAGGTTACCAACATATACTTATAACTCACAAGGATTATTAAAAACAACAACCCCTGGAGATATCAGAAAACCATATATATCAATGCACCTCATAATAATTGTTTCATCATTATTAATATTACCAAATTTGCTAGGATTAGGCTCTCAGATAAATCTCAACCATATAGTGTAATTAAAACCATATGTATTTTATTGTACCCATAACGAAATATTAAACATTGATAATTAACATTAAAAGTAACATGTTTAGCAGTCTGTTTCAAGGAGGGAGGGTAAGTCTCTACTACACACATTTAAATATACGGAAGATAAAAAACATGAAATATGTATATTAGCACTTCATATGCATGTACGAATACAGAATATTATGCATTCACATGAGTATACTTATTATGATATTTAATAAACAGAATCATACTTCCCTTCATTTGTGTGTGTCTTAATCATTTGCACTGGGAAACGTCCACAAAAGTCAGCACCAGTCACCAGCACCTACACTCCTATTTATAAATACTGACCCTATTTAGAGACTAATGCCCGCAAGGGCCATTCTTCACCCACTACGGGGCAACTTACCCTACGCTGCCACTATCTCTTGATGTGCTGGGTCTGGAAGTACTGAACACTCACCTAATATATAGAAAGGGCAAAATAAAAAAGGTTCCACAAAGAAGCTTACAGCGATAAACCGCCTATTAAATATATATATTTTGTAGAACAATGCAGGCACTCAGCAGACTAGTAGGATGTTGTAGGATGAAATAAAGTAAAATTTTATTGCATGAGAATGCAAAATACAGCGCCAACGTTTCAGTCACATTTAGTGACTTTCCTCAGGGCAAGTACAGGCAAAAATTATATATATATATATATATATATATATATATATATATATATATATATATCCTTATCTAGAGCCGGAGTACAGGAAAGGGGACAGGGGTTGACACTCACTCACACTAGAAACATATAGTTCTAGTGTAGGGTGCTGACGGGGCATCAATATACCAATATTGTTCTAGTGAGTCCCTAGGTTTCGATAAGTGAGGGAGGAATAGTAGACAATAGATTTCATATAACATTTTGGAACGGATTCACTAAAATATCGAAATTTGACACCTAAATGATTTATTTATTTAAATTAAAGTGAGCATAATGTGTATGTGAAATATTGTGTAGAAATAGTGTTTGCTGTTAGTGGTGGGAGAATCAGACCTAATATAATTCTGTTGGTGAGAAATGAGTTTACACAATGCCAAATTTTCCCAGCTAGTATTTACAAATCAAATCTGTTACATTTTTAATTTGAATACTATAAAAATAAAAATGTATTCTGTACAGCAGCCCACTCAATATAATATGCCTCTTAATAGATATACTTTACGTTGTTTGTTGCTTCAGGGCCATTTTCTCTATGCAAATATCATCAAATGTCACTGATTTAATGTAATTTGTGTGCTCTAGCTGCTCTTAGTTAAACTGTTAAATGAGATTGAGCCTAGTAAATGGATATTATGTAAAATAGATTCATTTGTGTAAACAAAATAGTAGATTCCTTTGCTGCTTTTAATATAATTAACTGCTAAACTATAATGTCAGTCCTGAAAACACAACTTCTGAAAAGACCCTAGATTAAACTCATGTTTGGACAATCAATGCAAACAAACAGCTAAGCAAGAGTGCACAGCCCTCCAGGCAGGGCTGGCGTGCCCATTTGGCGAACTTAGGCTTGCACCTAGGGCTGCCGGCCGGCAGGGCGGCAGATTAGTGGTAAAAAAAGTTGTAAAATAAAAAAACCCATTGAGGAGGGCGGCGGAGCCCTCCTCAATGGAAACATTGCCGCCTGGCCTCCAGACGTATATTTAAACGACGGGAGGGTGTGCAGCAATGTTTCCTCCACTCCACCAATGGGTTAGAACCGGCGGTACATGACGTGATGACGTCACTCTAGCATGTCATTGCTTGGAAGGGGGTGCAGACAGTACTGGTAGGAGGCAGGGACACTGTATGTATGTGATGCTTAGTACTTGTCATGTCCTTCCACTGAACCTTTTTCTTATATTAGGCCAGAGACAGATGTTCTCTTCCATTTTATGGACAGCAAATAATTTAACATAGGAAACCTGCCAGGTCTGTGTTATGCACTGTAATTACACCAGACTATATTTAAGTTTGTGCTTTACTGTACCTTCAGGCAGTCATAAATACATCCTGCTTTATACACAGCACATATAAACATATATTGCTATTTCTCTTGAAATATTTGGCACCACATAAAAGAAATATTTATAATGAAAAGTAAATGAAAATCAATTAACACTATCATTTTTATTTTGCGGCTTATTTTTATGTTTTATTGTTAATTCAGATTTATTTTTATATGAATGTATAAAAATTTATTGTGCTCAGTATGTGCCATCATCCCAATACTCTAAGTAACACTGATTTCCTGCGAAACCAGGGAAAGCATTTATACAGTTTTAAATAATTTTTATTATTAATTATTTTATGACTAGGAAATTAAACCATTGAACTTGGTGATGTATACATGATAATGTGTTATTCTTGATGACAATAATAACTTTGATTCTAAAGAACTGTAATTGCAATTGCCTGACCCTGTAAGTAGTACACACACATACCTCCCTACATTTTATATGTTGGAAACTGGATAAATAAGCCTCACCCTGGCTTCTACCAAGTCTCACCCCTTTTCTGACATATAAAAAAATAAAAATAAAGCTTTTACTGTTAGTTTTGTCCTACAGGGGGACAAGACACTGGGAAACCCAAATTCAGAACCATCCCATTGGAATCAAGACAGCTGGAAAGTATGTAAACATTACAGATGCTGGATGAGCTTTTCAAAAATGTACATATAGCTTTTCATTGTACACTACTTTTATCAGCAAATCTACATCAGACCTGTTCTGTGGCATATGGACATGTGAACATAGGCTGCATAAGTATATTGCCTTCATGGAGAAACTATCTTAATAACATCCATTGAGACAATATACGTACAGAGGGGCAAAAAACATTGTACTTGTATTTTCTTGTGGAACAAATATTTGGACACCTACCAAGCATCTAGATTTCTGACTGTCACAGAATGGTTACTTCTTTTATAAGAAGCTCTTCTATCCTCCACTTGTTACCTGTATTAATGGCACCTTTTTGAACTGGTTATACAAAAGACACCAGTCCACAACCTCAAACAGTCAGACTNNTACCTCTCCACCATGGGTAAGACCTTGAGAGCTGTCTAAGGACACCAGGGAAAAAATTGTAGAGCTGCACAAGGCTGGGATGAGCTACTTGACAGTAGGCAAGGATCTTGGTGGGAAGAGATCAGATGTTGGTGCAATTATAAAAAAATTGAAGAAATATAAGTTCACCAACAATATCCCTTGACCTGGGGTTCCACGCAAGGTCTCACCTTGTGGGGTATAAATGATCTTGAGAATGTTGAGCAATCAGCCCAGAACTACAGTATATGGGCACCTGGTCAATGACAACAAGAGAGCTGGGACCACAGTCACAAAGTTTGCCCTTAGTAACACACTATGTCCTCCTGGATAAACATCCTGCAGCACTGAAAGGTCCCCCTGCTTCAGCCAACATATGTCCAATTTTCCAGTGACCATCTGGATGAACCAAAGGAGGACTGGGAGAATGTAATGTGGTCAGATGAAAGCAATTCATTAAATTTTTGGTATAAACTCCACGTGAAGATTGAATTGGCCCCTTTGATTGTACAAATATTTCTTTTTCTCAAGAATATACAAATAAATTGTTGACAAATCATACAATGTGATTACCTTTTACCTACTCTCACAGTAGTGTGTCTATGATGAAAATTACAGACCTCTTTTATTTTTAAGTGTTTTAAAGTGAGGAAACTGGTTTCAAATTGCTTGCATTTCTCACATTAACTAGATACTAAGTGTGACAAAACTTAGAAAGAATAAAAAAACAACCAAATAGACGGTTTCAATTAACAGCAGGAGGAAGATACTGTGTTAAGCACATTAACTGTGCTTTATACAAGAGCAGGAGGAGGACATCGCGCTTTTTCCCTTATTCGCGCGGGATTGAATCGGCTCCATGGTGCAAAATAAAGTATTTTCCTCGCTTTACCTAGGTAAGGTACATATTAACTGCATCAATGACGTTAATGTGCACGTTATCTAGGTAAAGTGCAGAAAATCTTCACTTTGCACATTACCTTACCAAATCAGTTAATGTGCACAATAACTAGGTTATGTGCAAATTAACTGCTTCTGCACATTAACTGTAACATAATACATAATACAGTTCACTAGAAAGCATTAATTCATGATACGTTTTGTCTTGTGGCATTTTGTTGACTAGCTCAATTAGTGATGGAATATGGACAACAATTGCTATGGGTTCTGCTGTCTACAATATATTATTCCCTTGAACTCTGTCAATCAGGGGGCATATTAATTTATTCAACCGGTAATTGTGCTTGGCAGCACAATGTAAACATTTAATTCGTTAAATGTAAACAATCATTTAATTGCGTTTAAAATTCAACTTACACTTACGGCTACCTTACAAAAATCTACCAAACTCCACTACAGCAATTAAAATGGGTTATTTATTTAACCCCTGAAGTGCAAAATCACACTGTAAATAGTTTGTCATGTCACTTGACTACGTATGCCCAAGTATGTCTTATTCTGCAATAATAATCATAAATCTGTGGTTCATCTCCGATCTAACTGTGTCAGACTTCTTTAACACGTGTTTAAGTGAGTACCAATTCCTATCAATAGAAAAGAACATAAGTACATATTGGCAAATCATATCTAATATTTGTCACTAACAATTTAATAATTAACAATTTAAAACTATGAAAGAAAAGCTGTTAGTATATTTTAACATTCCAAATGTGTAGTGCTTTATAACCAACCTTTATTAATATATACTTGAATGTATTTCGGAATGGAACTGGTATGGATATGCTTCAAGGTAATAACCTGTTGTGAAGGTCTGGAAATTTACACATTTAGATGAAAATCCTGTATCTGTTATTGCAGTTTCAGATCTCATCTATTTCATTAGCTCAGATCATTGTATCTGTCCCTTACAGGAAAATAGGATTCCTGATGGAAAGATGGCATACTTGACCTTTGATGTCATATTTCTTGAAATTGCATGCAGTGTGAAGCAAGCCTAATATATAGAAAGCATCTAAAAGCTGTAACAGATTGCAAGTGGTGTTACCAAGTGTCCAATAAAGACAAAACTCAATACATATCTGGAAAGTATTCTCATTTCTTCAATTTTTCCACATTTTACTATGCAACAGTCGTATTCCCAAAAAGAATTCATTTTTTTATCTTACAATTCTACACACAATACCCCATAATGACAATGTAAAAAAAGTTAAATTGTTCAAAAATTTTAAATATTAAGCTGGCCATACACTGTAAGATAAATTGTTCCAATCTAAAGATTTTTCTAAGAGTGGACAAAACCATGATGAATTGCAGGGGGAGGTAAAATGAATGTCAGTGTTTGCATGCAGGGAGAATACTTTATTTTTGCATGTTGCACACAGATACTGACCAGCGTTACTGTTACACTGTTA
>JABWIB010009228.1:3983-20697 GCA_016617825.1 Platyplectrum ornatum | reverse complement strand
GCCGGATCCAACGTCAGCGACGCTCGCGAACGGGGGGGAGAGTGCCGAGCCGCTCGGCTTGGCACTCGGATCCCCAAAATTCGGGTGGGTCGGATTCCAAGAATCCGAACCCGCTCATCACTAATTTATATATATATAAAAAAGAGGAGCAGCCAAGGACAAAAAGACCAAAGAACAGAAAATGTAAAAAGTAATCTGATTAAAAGAAAAGAACCAGGGATGTCAATATTTTTTACATTTTCTGTCACTCGGTGTATATCTAAAACACTGGTTGTTGTAAGGTTTCCTGCCAGCAGTTAATCAAGGCTGCTATTACACCTTTTGAAACCACTCCTGGCTTGATCACTTCCATGTGTGAATTGCTATTAAAAACTACTACACAGACTTGAGGAAAAATGTAAAAATCTAATTTGTGTCATCAAGTGTAATACTTTCATAAAATAAGATGAGATGCAATTAAAACAGTAGGTAATAATAGAACATAACATGTTTTCTTAATTGCAACTTTTAATACTAATGAAAAAAAACTGTGTTTTAAAATTCACAAATTGCTAATTCAAGTATATTTTATGGAATGAAATAATGAAAAAAACTACTAAGCTATTTTCCATTTGCAAGAAGCACCACTTTGATCTGGCCCATAGCTACCAATTACCCATCATCTCTAGCAGTTTATTGTGGGTCAGGTGGTACAAAGATGAAGGATAATATCTGATTGGTTGCCTTTCATTTTATCAGATGTATTCCACTTGCGCTATGTGTTTAATTAAATCTTTAGGTATCTTTCATACCAACATTTCTCAGAAGACTGGATCTAGACTGTGGATGATTTGCTGGGTTTCTGACTTACATGTTTTGCCCTGATAAAAATCACCGGGCTTAGGGTGTGAATTGCATAAATCACATTACATCACACCTCCATGCTGCCCATCCTGGGAAAATACAAAGGACGACAACCCTGATGTATATGAAACAAGAGCTATATGTGTCCAGCCACTTTGTCTCCCCCTTGTATGTATCAATCCTCCAATTCAATCCCTTTGGAGTGACCAGCTTTAATTTCTGCCCCTTTTATATGTGTCCAGAGCCGGGCCTTTGTTTATGGGGTCTCTTTGTGTACAAGGGTCCCTGTGTTACTGTGAAGGTTGCCACCGGTGGTCCAGGCGAGGTAATTACCTGGTATTGTTCCCCGTCTGTTGGGAAGAATACCAGGAATACCACGTCCGTTGGCCGTGACAACTATTTCACAATACAAATGGCAACATTTAAATATATACAAGTGAAATTTGTATATAGGAAAACTACTGACTTCATTTCCTTTGTATAAATAGGACACAATGTATAAATTCTATCATCAAAACGCAATATTTTCTTGAACTAAAGTAGCATCAGGGAGATCGTCCAACACTTCAGGGAGTCAAGGACATCACCACGGAGAGTTGACAACTAATACATACCCACTCCATATATATATATATATATATATATATATATATATATATATATATATATATAGTATGACTTTCTTGACTTCCTGATATATATTTTACATATGTTATTTACTCCTCAAACCATATTTCATTCCATTTATCATCTACCATCTGGTATTGTTCATGGTTAAAACTGAATACTTGCTGTTTACAACTGTGTATCACCAGACAGTGCTTTATGTACCACCAGTGGGACACGTACTACAGTCTCAGAACCCCTGCTTTAGATTATGAATATTTTCTATCTATTGCCCTTTGTCTAGGTAACCTTCAGCATTCCAGGTGTTATAAAACTACAAGTCCCAGCATGCTTTCACAGCACAGGCATAGCTGGCACTTACAAAACATGATGGTACTGGTAGTTTTCCGGCACTTGGAGCACTGCAGGTTGTCTAATGTCTCCACTTCCATGCTGGAGGGTGGAATATACAGGAAATGATTGAGTATAGTTAGCAGAGAAAATAAATTGTGCAAATATAGTGGATTTACACCACTAATAGCCAGTTTCTCAGTACGGGCAGAATGCACCCCGAGGCAAACACAAAGGAAGTTCAAGTGCTCAGAATTCATCTGGGATATTGAGTTAATAAGAATCCAGGTCACTGCTGTCCCTTGCACTTGTGCCACTTTCAAACCCTAAACCCTTCTTTAACTTTAGTATAACATAGAATGCACATACAGCGGAGAAGAGGATCACGTGTAAAGCTTAACCAGGCCCTCACAGTACTACTTAAATGCCGGCACTTCTTCACTGATGTATTTGAAAAACTACATATCTCTTCTGTTTTATGTGTCCACTTCTAAATGTCCATAGCTCCACTTCAAAATTTCCACTCAGACCACTGATACACAATCATATGTGCATTGCATAACCACTGTGTATGGCCTGGATCAGGTCTAGTAAGCTTAGTCCCATGAGTGATCCATCACTTTGTGTACAGACACCTTGGTTAAAAAGCCTCAATCAGTTCCTCATTCGGGGACTTTGCACCAACTTAAGGCACACATAAGAGGCATACCTTGCACCATGCTACTCATCCTGAACACGGCATTGTTCTAAATATTGGGTATCATTTTCAGAAAATGATAATGTTGACATATTAATTCTTTTGAAAGTGTAAATATGTCCACAGTAGTAACGTAAAAATTCACACTGTCAAAAGAGTAATGTTCAGTGGTTTCCTAACTTTCTCAGTTCGAGGAACCCCTAGGGTCTCCATAGCTTTTCAAGACACCCCTTATTCAAAATAATTGCCCAGCAGTCCCATTTTTAAAGTGTTTTGGGTAAAAATAGCGTATTAAATACAGAAATACTTCAGACTGACATCAAATCTTGTGTTGCTCCTATACAAGAAGTAAATTACGCTTCTAAGTAACACTAACAACATGTCACCATGTCAGAAAAAACATTCCCCAATGAGAGCGTCGCTGCACCCCAGGGAGCATAGATGCAGTTTGAGAACCACTAGTTCATGTTTTTATTCATTTATTTTTTAATATAAAAATGATTTTATTTTCCTGTATTGTACCAGCTGTTGCCTGCAGTACTGTGGTTAACGTGTGCACAGTCGCTTGGTCTGTGCATTATCAGACAGCTGGAAGTTATGGTGCAAAATAGATATGTTTATTTACTTATTTATTATTTACTTCAGCAGTTTTATTCCAGACTAATATAAATTCTTCTTGCATTATCTATATTTATCTGGAAGAAGAAATATTCCAGAGAACTTTGGCCGTGAAGCTCACCTTGAAGGAATTAGCCATATCTTTTTGAAATAACCTTATTGATTGAGTAGATCATATAAATTTTTGTTATTTATCAGCAATTGATTAAATAACTCTTAAACTGTTAATATCTAAAACAGATAACGCTCACTATCTCATTTCTCATAATTAATTTGTATGTGTTACGAGAAATCTTTCCTAAAATAACTTCAGGTTAATGTCCAATAGTATCAGTAGTCAGCTGGCATTAATATTTTTACTAGATATAATAGCTATATTGGACCTGATTCATTGTTTTTGGCGGCCGCACACTGCGTCCACCAAGTCCACAATATTCAGGGCTGCGCAAAAGTGCAGCTCTGAATCCAGCGCAGGGAGAGGGGCATGACGTATGCGCAGCATCCCTGCGCTAATGTAAAAACCGCAGAGGCTCCGGATGCTGTATCTGGAGCCTTTGCTAATGTGTCACTGCCGGCTTTCATGAGTGAAAAAAAAAAATTATATATAAACAAAAATTATTTAAATAAAAAAAACATAAAAAAACTTTTTATTTAATAATGTAATATTTTTTACACTTTTTTTTACAGTTAATAAAGGCAGGTAATTGTCCAGAGGCTTTGCGCCCGACTCCGTGCTATTCAGAGTCGATCTGCGCATACGGCGAATCTTGGCGAATCTTCACGTCTCCGCCAGCAAGATGCAGGGCTGAATCAGCCCCATTGACTAGTTTTGTTTTGTTTGGGTTTGGGCTTCATATTCATAATTTCTGCCAATTTTTATTGCCATATACACTTGCACTATTTTAATGTAACACCCTTTAATTATGTTATAGTTTTAGCAGTATTATGCTATAGCTTTAGCATGTTATTTAAAAGTTTTCTGAAGTTTTTGAATATGATAAATAAATAAATCTGGGTTATTTGATCGCTCCATTATTTTTAATATATTGGTTTCTCCTTTTGTATGGTACAATTGAATTTGTAGCTCTTTATTTATAGGTTTCTCCTTGGGAAAGAAAGGATTTATGGTCTTAGAAATAAAAAGAACAGAAGAGTTTTATTATTTACTTGAACCTTTTTGCATTTATTTAATTTATTCTTATATTTCCTTGTTTATAGTAAAATCTTTACACTATTTTTATATTCAATGTGATTTTAGTACAATATTGAAATTCAGTTTAGTATTATTTCTTCCAGGGAAGAGAACGTTGATAGTCCCACTAATTTAAGGTCTTTGGACTCACTCTGTAGCTTATTATTCAAGGTCTGTATCCAACATAATTCAGTAAGGGGTAACATTATTTGATAATTCATTAAATGAATAATATTTAATAGAATTATATTAAGGTGCAATTTTATTGTATTTTCATGACATGGGTCACTATTAATATATTAAAATGTAAGATTATAATAACATTATACTAACATAATAGGACCACACAATGGGGTATATTTACTAAGCAGGGAGATTGCAGTGAAATTCGAATTTGGGGAAGTTGCCCATGGCAACCAATCAGATTTGAGCTCTCAGTTTCATTTTACACTCTGGAGAATGTGAACTCCCTGCTTAGTAAATATACCCCAATATCATTCATAAGGAAAGATTATTATTATTATTATTATTATTATTATTATTATTATTATTATTATGATGATAGGATCTACAATTATATTGACTGTATAGTGTGAGAATACATTTTATCCCTAAATCTATCAATGAATGGCTTGTAAAAAAAAAAAAAAAAAAAAAAAAAAAAAAAAAAAAAAAAAAAAAAAAAAAAAAAAAAAAAAAAAAAAAAAAAAAAAATATATATATATATATATATATATATATATGACTTGTGGAATGCAGGTTGTCTTTAAATCCTGCTGATAACATTATAATTGAAAAGTCTTTGAAAAAATATCTGGTCAGACTGCTTTACACAATCATAACATGTCATTGCTTTGAGAACTAATGACTGTGGGTTAGGACTTTACTACAAGACATGACCTTTGACTAAAAAGACATCTCAGGTTCATTTTACGTTTATTACTTCTTTTTATTATATGCCTGACAGTCTTCTGAGAAGGGACTTCCAAGTGCAAATAATTGTCTGTCTTCAACTTGTTCTTCATTTACCGTGCCTTCTTCTTTGGTGTCAAACACACTGGCAAAATGAATAAAACAATAATAAATAAATAAAAACTTTGGAACGCTTCTTGTATTGTAATACTCGGTTTGCGTTCATATAAGATTACATAAACCATAACCTTTGTCTTACATTCCTGGATAAGTTATAGCGATTTTTTATTTAGTTTTATTGCTTGCTTTGTATTCTGCTCATGTAATCTTTATGTTTTTGTCACCTTTGGCTCAGTAACTCACCTTTTTCTTTGGTCTTCTGTGAATTTTGAAACAGGTTAATAAAAAGAAACAATTACAAAAGATTGACACAGCAACCCACAAATACAGCATACTTTGTATGTTTGAAGTTGACTAAGCTCTGTGGACCTAATCCAGACCACAATTTGGAAAAACCGACATACAAATTGGTGGTTCAGACTTGAATGTGTCACTGGATCCTAACACAAGTGGCATCGTTTGACGTGCAATGAAGTTATATTACACCAAGAGTGCCCTCCAGCCCAGGTTTCCACACTACACATCTTTTAAGTAAGGATGGTGAGGAAACTTTAAGGTAGGAGTCTCCATGTGGATTAATTATGAACAGGTTGTGGGTAATCTGCATAAAACTGTTTCCGCATTAATCAACCGCAATCCTACGTTCCGTTATCTGAATATGAGATTTGCAATAGACTGGATCCAGTTCTTAGTTATTAAATAAAATATTATATAAAATATTAATCCTGAGTTAAATCAGATGTTTTCTATTTATAACATGTAATTTTTTCTTTAACCACTAGAGGCCACTCAGCATCTCATCTTTTGAACCACCTCTTTCTCTCTGCCCTGTTCCTCTATCACACCCACAGAGAGACTGAAGAGTCAGCATGGAGGAACTGGCAGTAAGTATTAAGGGAAATAACAACATTTATTTTGTCAGTGCTGTATATAGTTTTTATACTGTGCACAACTACCTGGATAGTACCAAAGTAGTTTATGTTTACATACTAAACGGAATTATCATGATTTATAATGGGGGGGGGAGAAATGATTGTGTATCAGTTTTTTATACTGGATTAAACTGGGTCATTTTAATAAGTAGGGGGCTGATTAATTCTACACAGTATTCAAATAATATACAGTAATTTCACCCATTTTTTGTAATAACTAATTTTTATAAAACATGAAAAAAACTATATGTAATTTGAATACGGCATAAAACTACTGTGTATCATTATTCATAATGGAGTAAACTATACATTCTGAAAAATGCCCTACAGTACAGTTTGGCATCATTTAAAATACATACATTAGTATTACCCAATAATAACAACCATCATTATTAACAATAATAAGGGACTACTATTTGTATAATTTAATACTAGATATTACTCCAGCAGGTCATTAGTAATAATGGATGAACCCCTATGTTCTATTCTCAGTGAAAGAAAATATAAGATAATTAGAAAAGGGTCAGTGAACCTTGACATGGTGGCAGGCTTGATATTTTTTTGTATTGTACAGATCTAAGGTAGCGGAGAGTGGGATGTCATGGTGGTAGTGGGGGTTCTTCCTATTTATTTAGTACAAAACCCCACAGTTCCTAATGCCCTGGTAGTTTTCATCCTAGACAAAATATCAATGATTTATTTTTATGATAATTATTTTATTATTTAATTATTAATATTATTATTTTGATGTTTGTTGATGTCATTTTGTATGTCTTACAGTCTTCAGGCTTCATTAAAATTTGCGTAAGCCCTTACCATTGTTTTGTCCCTGAAAATTAAACTCTTGTTTCATTGCTACATGCATTAGCACAATTACAGTCATCTATTGAAGCAAATGGATACAGATCTATCAGGAGTCTGATTTCGCAGAAAACAACCCGTTTTAAGTGGGAAAAAGGTTGTCTAGATACATGAGAACACAAGCACAATTGTGGACTAATTGAATGAAACTTTCAACACACTTGTCAACACAGGCAAATGTGTATGAATGTTTTGCAGCTGACAAAACGTCTCACAAAGGCTTTGCTGAACCAACTTCAATTTCCCTTATTTGTTATTTGGAACCGACTGATTAGAAATGTCTAGCATTATCATGATCAAGTACAGAGAGCTAGTGTAATACAGCACTTTACAGAGAATATATAACCTACTTATCAACCTCCAAAATTGCAGCGGCCTCCTCTGTGGAAGAGAAACAAGGTTTCCAAACATAAGCTAGTTCTTTAACATTACTTTGTATTTGGTGGAACGGGTCATGTTGGCAGGTATAAGAGTTTAGTGCTTGGAAGTCATAAGCACTGGACTGTATAAGATGTTGAGTGGCTAACTCAGGTGTATTGGATCACGAAAATGTTCCCAAACTGGTAGAGGCTCTGGTGTATTAGGTGTCTAGTTCAAATGTTACATTTATCATAGTAGTAAAATCCTTGCTATTACTTGTATTTTGTTTGATCAAGAGAGGGTGGTGCAGAAAATGTAAGGTAGGGTTCCTGTGCATATTACCCTACATATGGTGAGTGGTCTCCTGTATGTATTTGGGCATGGTCTCCTTATGAATGAGGGGATTGGTCTCCTATATGTATGGGGGGGTAGTGGTGGGAGTGGTCTCTAGTACGGTTTATTGTACACCAGCATTGTTAACCAATAGCTGAATCCGGTCCATTGTGCCTGAAACTGATTTTATATAGGTATGCATTTCCATAACTTCATGGGTATTAATGGTGCGCCTGCATATGACCTGGTACAATTAGATATCTGTACTTGTGGCGTGATGTCACTCTCGTATGGTGTGATGTCATGTGCGTATGGATTTTGGCCTGGTGGGTGGGCATTTCAATTGTACAGTTTGGGCTGGGCTGAAGACCCATCTTACGGATCTGAGGCCAAGATCCTGCAGAACATAACTCTGTGTCTATGAGGACGGGTGGCTCAGTGGCCTTAGTGGAGGTACGGCATCTCCGACATCTTCCTCAGGGTGAAAGGCACCGGAAGCCAAGGCAGGGTTGACTCCATGCAAAAGGCTGCCAGGCATGAGTCCGAGCTGCTGCGCATATGTCTTATGGATCTTACAGATCTTTTTTGTACCACACCCTTCCGCATAGAGATGCATGTGTTTCTGTGCAAGTGTGGGGCATGCCATGAGAGTGCATTAAGAAGATACATTAGTAAATAAGGAACATAAAAAAATCAGGATCAGACCCGGAGACACTACACAGTAGTTTGTCACCTCAATGAATGGTATACATAGGACAGTGAAGCTGGAGGATGAATGAGAAAGCATATTGAATGCCTGAACACACACTGCATAATTGGTCCTGATTTGTATTTGTATTTTTGGTTTACGATGAGACAATAAATTCACCACATTAATATTTGTTGCATATTCTACACTTATATCAAACTAGAAATCATTAAAGGAGTATAATGTATTTCATTAATTTGAGTGCTATAAACATTTCTCCTAAATAACATTATTTGCTCAAGCATTGCTATTGCATTACCCTCCAGACTGAATGCTCAGGATTATTTATTGTAAATTATGTCTTTTATGGATGAGAGGTGAATCATTTTTAAAACAAAGCTCGATCATCCAGAGACTAGCAATTGTAACTAATGGTGTGTGTTAGTTTATGAAATATATCATTGCTCACTTGGGGATTAATGGCTTATTTCATTTAGATCCAAAATTGAGTCAAAGTAAAAGATCCAAATAAATAGATGTGCATTATGAAATGGCTTCTACTGTTTGATTAAGTGTTGAATCAAACACCTACAAATAAACCTGGAATTTTATACATGTTTGGAAAATCTTGGTTTAAGTCTGATTGACCATTCATTTTTATATGCTCGTATTACAGTCATTTAAATAAAATGAATCCATAAGTCAGGAGGTCGTAAGTTCAATTCCGGGTCAATTGGAGGAGGTGGTGGTGACGATGACAGTGGGTGTCATACATGGCATGATGGGCTGCTACAATGATAACACTTGACCGTGCGAAGCCCAACCCCACCCTGTTATTAACATAAGCTAATAAAGGAAGGGAAGGGTTAGGAAACCTAACTAAAGGATAGTTAATTCACCAATTCACCTTTTATCCCAGTCCAAATACAATACAGATACACGTATGTCCATAGTGCTGGAGTACTTCTTCCCTTTCATGTGATCATCATTACTGTCACTATCATCACCATCCCTCGGTCAACGGGACAGACATAGAAGGATACTCTGGACGTGTATTGCTGCAAGATGGTGGTACATATGATTGCAGTTCGTCCCACACCACAAGATCTGGCCCCGCTGGTAGATTTAAAGACAGGCCTCGACCCACTAATCTGACTCCTTTACCATGGATCCTGCCCAGTGATTCTCCTCCCAGTTCTCAGTAGGTTTATACACTTGGGATGGTACCCACGGTATATCCTGGATTCTGTCCAATTACTTGTAAGTGGCTTCCTCCTTTCTCTGTTGTAATTTTTGTAGCCACCTTTGTTTGTGCCTGGCAGCAAAAGCTCTCCCCTTCCTTCTTTTTGATCTATTTTGGTTTAGATCATGCCTGGCCATTCCCCATTTTCAACAGGATCTCACGTCCACTCACCGGGAGGTGGGTCTTCCTTAATAGGGCTCTCAGCTTCAAATTCAGGACTGTATGGCCGCACAACATTTACAGCCCCTTTTCTCCGTCATCAGTGCTTCTTGCAACACCCCACACTCGGACCTCACCTCGGCCCATGGGGTCTCCAGATTTCAGCCCTGCTTTCATCTTCCTCTGCTGCTGAATCTAAACCACAAAGGTCCCCCCCTTAATAAGGGATCTCCACCTCCTTGACCATTAGGATCACTGCTGTCTCTAAAGATCACTCAGTTTCTTTCACTCCGACCAGATGTCATCACATCGCACTGATTGTGTGATGTGACTAAAATGAACCAATCGCATATCAATATTAAAATGAATTCATTGGACCTCTGAGTTTCGTACACTGTCAACTGTCACTACAGCAACAGTTCTAGAAACTTCTCTTTCCTCAACCAAACCCAACTCAGCATGACATCATAACCATATTTGGCGATGCAACAAGTCAACTCAATCAGAGCATATACAACAAATAAACCCCTGGGATGCTAGTGCCAGGGTATCGTAGCTACACAATATAATGGTGCTATATAAAAACCTGTTAATCAAATACATAATATACTCTGGTAAAATAACTTTTGGGTGCAAAACCTATTATTTGTGATTACACTGAGATTACAGTAATGTTACATAAAAAGGAACAGGGACACTCCAGTGGGACATGTCTGAGGTATAGATTATTAAAATCACTGTTCATTACTTTATTTGTAGATGTTGGTGGAACATGTTTAGCATAAGCTCAAAATGTGGAAAACCTATTTACAAAAGGGGACATGTAGGGAGATTACACAGGGTAAGATCAAAAACCCATGGGACGAAACACAGCAAGTTGTACAATGCAAGAGGAACAAACAACACAGAGCAGAGATAAAGGTTATCAATCAAGAACCACAGTCACTCAACCACAAAAAGGGAACACTAGACAGGAGAACCAGGAGGAGAAGGATACAGTACATGAAGGAAACAGGAGACTAGGAGCAGGAGAGGCAGGAGGACACATGAACAAAAAAGAAAGGGGTCACAAAATTATTTATTACATATATATGTGTGTGTGTGTGTGTGTGTGTAAATATTTAGTTTTATATTTACCCCCATCTGAACCTAATTCCCTTTCAGTTCTAAAGTATACACCGCTGACATTGAAATCAGCCTCCCTGTCCTACTAAATATATTATATATATATATATATATATATATATATATATATGTATAACTTTTTTCATAACTTTTTTTTTTTCATTTTATCTTTAGATTAGAGCAAAGATTATCACACTATACAGCAAATAGCAGAATAAAAACAGCATGTGAAACACCAGACAACGGCATGCCGGGTAAATCAACTATTATAAAGCCTAATACATACACTGATAATCCTCAGTCCGATAATCATTTGTTACAGATCTTTCTGACCCTATTCACTATTTATTCTACCCCCCTATCCCTTTATGCTGTGTAATCTTTTCTCCTCTGCTGCTCTACCGACAAAAAAAAAAAATAAACATACTATGGCTGCCACATGTTGCCGGGTCATTTAAGGAGGCTGCTCACCGGTGGCTGGCCAGCATCCCTATTCATGCTAAACAACCACAAGGACACTATAAGACAGTAAAGTGCATGAGAGCATGCCCCACTATGACAACATGCGGGAAGATCAACTCCCAACAAAATGTCACATATTGTAACCTGACACATATTTGCTATGTAATTTTGTAATCACTAATTATTCTGTAACTTATGGCATGAAATGCAAAGTAAATCAACTAAATTGCAGAAACAGTCTATTTTATAAAGATATCCACTTAAACATTTCTTTTCTCTAAAACTTTCCCATTTAAATGCATCTAGTTTGTACATTAAATTCAATTGTTACCAGAGATTTGTCATTCTCTCTTCATTATGCGTATTGAGTAAGGAAAAATGATATGCAAAAAGTTTGTTAAATTTAGTCATGGCAGAGCAATGCGAGACGCTGTATCACACGTCTCATGCGTGGATGTACAGGCTCACGGTGTTTCGTAAAACTATTTTAGAATGTGATTATTGCTGTACAGACCTATGTGAAAGGTCATGATAGAGAAAGAGATTACTAGTGCAGTACTGTATAAGCCAGGAGACAAATTTTGGGTAGAGGGTAACCCTGATCCTGGAGACAAACTGACAATGGGTTAAGCTTGAGGGAAGAAATGAGTGGTATACCCCGTTCACATAGACTACCCTGGTAAATCTGTTTTTAATGAGCAGGGTTGTTAGCTGTGGATCTGAATTACCCTGATAATTAACCCTGTTCACAGTGCCCCGGTTTTAACAAACTACCCTGGTAATTCACAAACTACCCTGGTCCTACACCGTTCACACAGAACCTGGGTAGTTAGTAGTAATTTTAGAGCCGTTCACACAGAGAACACTACCCGGGTTCATTTAACCCGGGAAATTGGCTGAATTACCCGGGTAATAGCCCTATGTGTGAACGGGGTAGTAGTGGCCAATAGTGGGTTAGCAGAGGTCAAATAGGGGTAGAGGTTGATATCAATGTAGGAAGACTTTTTATGAGACAGACAAGTTATCATAGTTTTTTTTGTGAAATTGGGTGCCTTGGCTTATATTCAGGTCGACTTATACTCGAGTATATACGGTATATCAGCCAGAGGTCCTGCATTCTACTGAGTGCTACCAGCAAACACGATCTACAGAGAGTAGCCATGGAACTGGCTCAGTGAAAAAAATTATTATAACATAATAAATCCAGCACATAATCCAACAGTTCCCTTAAGTGAAGTTTCTATGGAAATCAGGTGTTGAAAATTTATGATTATTTTATAGGATTATTCCCAATGTCAAAAAAATGGTAATGGATGTGTTCTACACAGGATTTAATTCTTCATTACACAGGTATACCATTCACTACCAGTTACAGACAGCAGGATGACCAGGTAAATCAACACTGAACTTTTAACATTAATTTTAGTTAATAAGAATAATAAGAGCGCCTGGCCTGGGGGTGGCAAAAGAACCCCTGCTGTCTCCATTTATATGCCGGGTGTATCATAACCTACCATGAAAATAATTAGCCAGCCTGAGGGGGGACCTGCCATTCCTCTATAGAAAGGTGGCACCCCTCTGAAGGTTTTTGGGGGATTGCGAGGGGTAGCGAGAGCTATGTCTCACCTGGGATGCCCACACACCTAGCACCGGCCCTGCACTCTCCCCACCACACTGCCCTGATCATTATAGGATCAGCCAGAAGTCAAAGACATTTAAGTGTCTTTTATGTAAATAATGGTTTTAATAATATTGTTGAATACATTTATATCTTATATCTCCTGTGAATCAGCTGACCAATGGGTCTATCTACAAAATGGCAGACATCACTGTGTGCAGGTGCACTTTAAATAAAATCAATCTTGCCTTCATCCGCAAGCACCAGAATATGCTATTTTATTGCGAATGATTTAGTAAGAAAGTCAAAGTGCTGCAGGCAAAGGGAACTAAGATATTCAAGTCCCTGCATTGCTTTGAGTTAAATAGGGAGAGTGCTTTCACCTTCAATCTGTGTTATTTCACATTCTCCACTGGGAAAAATTGTACATATATCATCAAAATCAACACTAAAGGAAACTGGAAAACTCCCAATAAAATGATATTTTTATATTCTCTTCAGCGCTGTAACCTGACACATATTTGCTATGAAATTTTGTAATCACTAATTATTCTGTAACTTATGGCATAAAATGCAAAGAAATCAACTAATTTGGAGAAAAAGTCTATTTTATAAAGATATCCACTTAAACATTTCTTGTTCTAGAACTTTTAAAAGCATCTAGTTTGTACATTAAATTGAATTGTTACCAGAGATTTGTCATTCTCTCTTCATTACGTGTATTGAGTAGGTATGCAAAAAGTTTGTTATATTAAATTTAGTCACGGCAGAGCAATGCGAGACGCGGTATCACACGTCTCATGCGTGGATGTACAGGCTCACGGGGTTTCGGAAAACTATTTCAGAATGTGATTATTGCTGTACAGACCTATGTGAAAGGTCATGTTAGAGAAAGAGATGTGACATCTGTAATGTTGACATGTTTACGATAAACAGAGGAGACAGAACTTTGGGCCAATATTCAGTCTATCAAATAACATGAGACCATTATTGTCTCATGCTCAGAGATATCACTAGCTTCTAATGAATGAGATTGAGATTGCCCAATACTCAGTAGTCCATCAGTAGTGCTGTAGTTTGACCCATTTATTCAGCATTATGACAAATAGACTCATGTCATACAATATCCCAGGGGTTCTCAACCAGTGGCAGGGCCAGCAACTGAACTCTTGGGGCCCCCCTTTATAGAAAAAAAATA
Source organism: Platyplectrum ornatum (assembly GCA_016617825.1). NCBI lineage: Eukaryota > Metazoa > Chordata > Amphibia > Anura > Limnodynastidae > Platyplectrum > Platyplectrum ornatum. The sequence continues at coordinate 6,379 of JABWIB010009228.1, read as the reverse complement.
TATTCATTATATATTTTTTGACTGCAACCACATTTATTAATTAGTGGGTGGTAACGCTAGTGATGGGTCCCCCCTGAATCCCTGGGCCCATCACATCTGCACCCCTTGCCCCCCCTCTTACTGGGCCTGACCAATGGTATTAGCACCAGTGTTTGTACTGGTAGCAACTGGACAAGCTTGTATGAAGGCATCATCTGCATTTTCATTTTAACCAAACCACTTGCCACGTAAAAAACTCATCTGCGGTATTGGTAAGTGAGCCTTGTTATTAATGATTGCCACTCCGGTTATGTTTGTACACTTTCAATATTTCTATTGTGAGGACGCCGTTCTATACTTTATTTTGTGATGTTGCACATTGTGCATTGAATAAATGTTTAAAAAAAACAAAGAAGCTCTGCTCTAAGAGGTCCTAACTCTATGCAATGAAGTACCAGAGTTGGGTTAGATATAGTGTGGACTGGAGTACCTTGGCCCCCCAGAGGAAATCATTCTTGGGGCCTGCCCTCAGTTATAAAGAAATAATGCTAGGTCTTGGGGCCCACCGGAGGATTCTCCTGTTCTCCGCTGGTCCAGTCCGACACTGGAGCCAACTCACCAAAAGGCAACCCTAAAGCCTCTGATAAAGCTTATGAAGACCAACACTACTGGTATTAGACATGCTTCCAGACCACCCAACCTGTGGAACCTGTAGTCACCCCATGTCGTACCACTGCTGTATTGCTCTCATCAGCGGTCAGAAAACATATAAATTCCATACAAAATATTGTTTATAAAAATTCTCTAGAACGTATGAATTTTCAGGTTTAAGGGTTCTTTAGTTACAAGGCGGCTGTAGATCATGTGGAAGGCATCAATTGACTATCACAGAGGATTTGACCTTCTCCCAATCTATCAACCAGTCCCCTTAGAGGTATACTGCCTGGCCAGATGTGTTGAGCCATGGGCCTAAATTCACTAAGCGGTGAGATTGCAGGGAGATTGAAAAGTGGGGATGTTGCCCATAGCAACCAATCAGATTCAAGCTCACATTCTCCAGTGTGTAAAACTGAGAGCTTGAATCTGATTGGTTTCTATGGGCAATATCCACACTTTACAATCTCACTGCAATCTCACCGCTTATTAAATTTAGGCCATGGAGTCTAGTGGTCCTCTCCTGGGAGTCAATAGAAAGAAAACAAAAATGTGCGGATGGCGGCTACTCTTCTCCATTCTCCAGTTCCAGTGCAAGCTCAGTTTCCACAACATAGAGGCAATGACACCACTGGAGTTACTATGGAAACGCACTTTCATCATAGTGATTTATGAGCATTTCCTTGAATGTTTGACCCAATCTAGGTCATCCCTGTATTTCAATAATAAATTACAATGTAATAGTAGCTGACAACTGCAAAATAGTAAGATTTCAATACACACATAACATGTAATTAAATACAAAAAAGTTAATTTAAAATGTTGTTGTTGTGAAGAAGGAGAAGAATATCAAAATATGTACATGTCTCTAAGACCAGTTCATGGTATATGGTATATATTGGTATATGGTATAATTTAATACCGTTAACTTACCATTAACTGTAACTATAACTATAATTTAATACCGTTAACTTACCATGGGGTGATGTTGGATCTAGCGATGTCACCACTCACAAATAAATGATACAACAAATAACAAAAGACACAATTGTGTCCTCTTTCCACCATTGGCATTGCACATCATTTAGGCTTATCATTATATATGGTCAAATATATCATTATAAGTGCGCCATAGGCTCATTAGCACCTAGGTAATGTACAGAAAAGTCTTCATTATGCACATTACCTGACCAAATCAGTTAATGTGCACAATAACTAGGTAATGTGCACATTAACTGTTTCTGCACATTAACTGTAACATATATATGTAGAGAGAGAGAGAGAGAGAGAGAGAGAGAGAGAGAGATACATGTTTACTATACTTTAAGTTGTATGTTTTGTGTGTTTTGCACAGGTTTCTTTAATCACAAATAGCAACAATCATACCATAAAGTTATATAGTATTTTTGTAAGTGCGGCTGCAAGGAGGCACCAGCCAAAATCTTGCCTTGGGCACCAAATTGGTAAGGGCCAACTCTGCTCCTGCGGGATCTTATGGAGCTTGTTCAGTTTCACAATGTGATAGAAACTGTCTGTGTAATTTTTCCACTGATCACATCTTTGTTAACTCTGTGAGCAACCCTTCATATTTATCTGCAATTTCTCTCACACTCTTCCCAATCTTTCCTTCATGATCGAGTGCAAGATACAATATTTCTCTAATGGGGAACCTGACCACCGAAACTTTATTGCAACGTGTGCATTAGAATAGGGTATTTATATGTATATATATATATATATATATATATATATATATATATATA
>JABWIB010009227.1:8357-18885 GCA_016617825.1 Platyplectrum ornatum | reverse complement strand
TTAGAACCATATGTTTCACAAGGTAAGATACTTATTGGTCTTGCACAGAACACATTTACAGCAGATATTTTGGATTATCCAGACTGACCTCTAAATGCATTAAATGTCACCCTTTGAGATAAACAGGATTTGCAGAACTTGGTTTCATAGTAATTGAATAGTAAAGCATTCATTTAATTTTACAGTGTTACAGTTATAANCTTTAAAAATCAAACAGTTTAAAACAAATAAAATTGTATGTCCATTNATTTTTTTGCATTTTTAAAGCAAACATAGCTCTTTTCATCTAAGGATGCCTATGACCTTTTAAATATGCATAGCAATGGAATTTAAACATAATGCNACTCTATAGGGCACTGGTGCGGCCTCACCTAGAATACTGTGTTCAGTTCTGGAGGCCATATCTCCAGAAGGACAAAAATGCATTAGATAAAGTGCAAAGAAGAGCCACCAAAATGGTGCATGGTATGACCAACAAAAACTAGAGCAACTAAATATGTACAGCTTGGAGCAGAGAAGGGAGAGGGGTGATATGATATGATAGCAGATTTTACATATATCAAGGGACTTCAACAGGTGTAGGAGGGGGGCATTTTTCAAAGAAAGAGGTGTAGTAGAACGCGAGGGCATGCATATTAACTGGACGGTGGTAGTTTCGTTGGAAATGTGCGTAAGAATTACTTCACTGAAAGGGTATTTGATTAGTGGAATAGCCTCCCGGAAGTGATGGTGGAGGCTAATACTACAGAACAGTTTAAGCATGGGATAAATATAAGGGTATTCTGAGTACAGTTTTAAATACACAATGGGGCAGACTGGATGGGCCATGTGGCTCTTATCTGCCGTCACTTTCTATGTTTCTAACACGTTGAGTACCAGACTCTTGGCAGCTTTAGATAAAGTGGACCCCAATGTCTACAGACAGAGGTACAGATGTGACACTCTATAACATTACTAAAATACCATCATGTAACGTTATGCATGGCTGGCTCTACCACATGTAGATTATTGGGAAATGTGTCAAAAGGCTGAACTAATGATTTGCATCACACAGGTTGTCCTGCCATGACAATGGTCATCTTCTGCATCTTCTTCACCCCACCTATTATTATGGTGCAAAAGCATATTAGCATGCTTTCAGGATAAATCCAGCATTATGGCGGTATTTTAGAAGCCCTATACAGTAGGTGAAGTAGTATGTATTCTGTCCATGTTATAGCAGTGANATTGAAACAACACTAAATTGTTTACAACAGTAAATAAAATTAGTACTGTTTGAAGTCTACCATAAACTCATTGGTACTGCTTCCTTGATTTATTATAAAAGCACTGTTATGGCAGGACTTTGCAACACAGATTTGGTTGGACGCGCACCACATTTACCTTCTATCTAGCATGTGTACATGTAATTGCACCATGAATATATGCTGAGGTCAGCATATATTTATAGTCCATTGCCAGTACATTGCCAGCCATTTGTAAACATTGTAGTTATTTTCCCATTTATTTACAATAGTATCAACAAAAGATTTGTTGATTTGCATGGTATTATTTTTAGGATGTTCACTTATTGTATGTGTGTGACATTGTTATCATTGTGTTTATTGGTTTTCATACTGTTTTTTTTTTTTTCATTTTAAAATCCAATAAAAAATGTAAAAGAATAAAAAAATAAATTACATTTGGGATTGGTATCAACCGTGATAATAATTAAATAAGGTACGTTTATTTCATTTTAATGAAAGTAAAAAGCAGTTTTTATATATATGCTTAGGCATAGGGCATATTGGTGTACTGTATTAGAATTCTACATATCAAAGCCACTTCATCTGCTCACGTAACATGGCCAGTTTTAACTTTTAACCTTGTACGTGGGGCTCATATTGTCACATTAAATAGTTTCTTTCTAATGAATCATTTTCTGCATTGGCATGACAATCACTTTGGTTTTTATCTTTAATTAAATCCACAAGTTGCTGTTCTGCAAGTCTCTTACTAATTTTTTTTTCTTAATTATTGCAAAGTAAATGGTGTTAAAGTTCCTTGCAGCTCTATATTTTAATATTCAAATGTATTCATTTTTTTCCTATTTCTTTTAAGAGGACTAATCATTGTAAGCACACTTCCACTTTTAGTAGGTGTAAAGCATCTATAATTTTTTTGTGCCACATTAAGAAAAAAATTAAAATAATAAAAATAATTGCTTACAACATGGTTTATGTTAATATATTAATTTTGCTGATAATAATTTAGTCAGTAGAGTTTAGCTTTTCTTTCTGTTAGAAGGAGTACTAATCCCTTACACAGCACAGGCTGCTATTCCTGGGGCTTAACAGAAATTATCCATTTCACAAGAATCCAGTCTTCAACCTATAGGTTTCCTAAGGATAGCTGGGACTTCATGACATCATGTCCCGGATAGTAGGGCTCGGGATTTTCATGCAATCACTGCCTCAAACCTGGATCTGGGAGATTTGATTGCTCTTCCAGGACTCTAGGAGTGAAATTCAGGACTCAAGACATGAAATTCAGAAGTTTCCACCCTAATTTTTTCTCATGACATTTGTAAATGTGATTGGTGTTGTTGCCTCTGTACATACTGGTCTTTTAGGTTCTTGTTTATTGTCTACAAGCTGTCCCAGAAACCTTTGCTGCATTAATATGCTGCAATTACATACTCATCCACAAGGTGGCTCTATACTGAATTATGAATAGAAATTGATTCTCTGAAGAGTGTGTGTCAGCGTGTTACACTGATGGCATTGGGACATGTCTGTGATTAGAAATATTAGGAGCTCCCAAAAATCAAAACAAACTATCACAGGCTGTCTGAAATAATTACACACTGAACCTTAGTTCATCATGTGATCTACGCAATAATTGTTCTGCTGTCTCACTGTGTGTTTGTATCCAAACATACCTGATACATCCAGCATACCACTAGATAGCTCTTTAAAGGTATTTGAGGAATTATGAAAACATTTTTGGTAATTTCAAATAAATAATGTCCACAATATATATATAAATATATATATATATAGTCTTTTACTGTTCATGACAGAACCTTGCCATGGCATTTACAATGTTTCTTTAATTGGGTATAGGGTAACCTTTGTATATTCATGGTGAATGGTTTTATCTCCTTAATCCCATTCCATAATCCACTAAAATCCAATTAGTAACTACCTGCTAGCATTACAAGAAGATGAATAGTATATTAGTGTAACCAGTGACACAGGATGATCAATATCATTCATGGCCATCAAGTTCAGATGGNAAACACTGTAGAATGTAACAGGAGCCACTGATACACATCCATTAGCACAACAGAAAAATCAATGTTGTGATCAATACTTGTGATCACCTTCCAGCAATGCAGCACAATTACAAGACCCATCTAGCAGTCTACTCGTGTCACAATGAATACTTGGACAACACTGTGACAAAACTATCGGTGGCAGGACAACTTTCCTTATTCTCAACACTGTACATAAATGTTGCTTCTGTACGCACTGGTAATCTGATAATGTGTAAATAAATAAGTTGTAAGATTTTTCATCATTTACCTGTTTGCAACTAATGAAATGAACACTTGTATATTCAAAAAGTATGTACCGTATATACTTGACCTGAATATAAGCCGAGANGCCTAATTTCACCAAAAAAAATGGGATAACTCATTGACATCATACAGNACAATGACTCGAGTATAAGCCGAGGGGGGCACTTTTACCACAAAAAAAAGTGCTGAAAAACTAGGCTTATACTCGAGTATATACCGTATGCCTGAGTCCATAATTATAATGATGTAGGCTGAAATGTAAGTATAACTCATTGCAGCAAACACTTTGGAGGGGCATTCCATGGGAGTTATGGCGAAGAGTCATTTGCCATAAGGCCTTAAATTAATAATAATATTTACAAATAAATATCTATAAACTATATTGAATCAATGCAGTGACATTTNTCAGTTCAAACAAAATGTATGGAAATTCTGCTTATTCATTATTCTGTTAAAAATAATTCTCATTTAATTTGAACACCATGTTATGTTTGGCTATGGTAGGTAAGGTAGCTGCATTGTGCTTGACTGTAATATGCCTATTAGCAACATGCCATACTTCAATAGGGATTGAGAACTGCAGTAATGTTCATGTTTGGTCAATGAAGGAAGGTTTATCTAGGATCCAAACACAGGATGCATTTGGATTTGTGTCAGGATCGTGTCCAATATGTCTATATGACTAATCACATTGGACATTGATGTTCCTCTTTCTGTCTTATAGAGCTCANTGTAGAAGCTCTCCAGTGTCAGTTTGCACACACAATATTTTTGGACCTTGTTTATCACAACATTCGTTGTACTAGTCTCACTTTGGAATAAGAGATTAGGGTATGAAGTAGTGGGNGATAGATACACATATCATAGCTACTGATGGTCCATCTTGGCTCCTACACCTGATGGGGGTTACGTGTATAGTGTAAAATCTACATAAGGCTCTGTTTTTCTGTCTTACAATGCTGTGCACATTAGTCATCCATAAAGATGACATTGGACGCCCACTTCATGATGACAATAAGGGAGTATAATTGTGATATATGGGTAATTCCTTATTTTTGTATTCAAAATAAAAATGTTTAAACTATAACAATGTCTCTCCTAAAGGACATAGCTAACAAGGTGGCATTGTGTGAATTATTTCTGCCTCCTTTAAGTCACATACAAAAAGATACGTTACTTTAAGTTGCACATATTCTGTTTATTGACATATGTCTCTGCAAGCACACTACGAATCAATGTGCCCCCTTCCTACACATCTCTTTCAAGAGTCCACCCGGAAAGCATTTTAAAGTTGTGCTAGTTAGAGAAACCTTTTAATCTGACAAGCAATCAAATGATATTTGCCATTTGGTGTTAACTGCTATGAAAGTAACAAAATGATTTAACCTTCAGTGTCTGGGTAAATTAGACATTTGATGGTGATAGATGTGCTTCTATGGAGTAGCAGACAGCTTGAGTATATCTCATTACCTGCATGGGCCTATAACCATCACTGCACCTGTCTGCTTCCTCTCTCGTATGCTCTCAGGACATTCATTAAATGGAAATCAAAATAAGCAGCACTGCTGAAATGGCTTCTCCTAAAATAACTTGAAAGGAAGATCAAGTTTGTTTATTTTATGAAACAAACCCTACGTGAAGTCCTGCTTACCTCTGTCTCCTGGCTTTGGAGGCCAGTGTGAAGATGAGCAAAGCTATTTATGTGCTTAGAAAAGCTGCTGCTCTATGAATCAGGAATTGATTTGGGATAACAATCAAGACATAAGCTGGCCACTCACTACAATGATTATTGTAAACCATGGTAAGCAATCAGGATGGGACAACCCACCCAACATATGAGAGCACCAGCAAAAAATAAAAATATTTTTTTGGGGGGTTATTGTGGTTTGTAGATATTAAAGCAACTTGTGTTTTTTTATTTTTATTTTTTTTATTTTTTTGCAGAATTATACTATGTTCAGATTACTAGCCTGCAGATCTGCTGGTGCACAGACCGGCTGTACGTTCACACTGCACAGTGTTGACCNNGGGGTTTCCCCACAGGCAGCACAGGACCTGACTTTTTCCGGCAACCCCTTCTTTTTATCTGGGTCTAAGACCCAGCTAGAGAGAGCCGTGGTTACCGTTCAGACTGCATGCAAAAAAGCNGGGGCTATCATGANTNCTATTTTTCCATGCAGTCTNAATGNNGTATTAGTGAATGTTGCATTCCCAGTGAGTAGGACTTTATATTGGTTTCTTTATTTTTTTATTATTTACCTTTTTTTTTCCCTGAAGTGCGGTATCTCTTACAATGCTTTTGTATTCCTAGAATAATACAGTTCCTGCTAATAGATTTCAGGCCATGTATAAGACTTTTTCTTTACAATACCTGCATGTACAGTGTAAATAGGTACTTACTGTATTGAACAAATTAAAATATTAATATCCAATAGGGTGCATCACAAAGGCAGCTACTCCAGTAGACAAGTTCCCAACCGACTACAATCTGCTGTTTACGATAAAACAATCTCTTTGAAACAGTCTCAGTTCTTGGTGCGTAGGGACTTTTTTTTTGGATAGAAGACCAAATTCCCATTACCTGATGAGATAATCTGACGTGACAGCCTCCTATGCAGATGGGGAATCTCTTGTCAATAATACTTTCAATAGAGACAAATGTCTTTATTCATTCTGTCCATTCATGCGTCAGTGGCGTTGCTACCTTCCATCTCCATTCAGGTAGGTTCACTGTATTTAAATATACCATCTTGTGAATTTTTTTTCCCTCTGGGCGATGAATGCAAAGAGTTCCACAGAAGGCTTAGCGGTGGCAATGCTGTCTATTTGTTTAAGTGTAAAAGCTATTGTGACATGCAAATTTACATGCAGAATATTTAATCAGCCCCACTGATATGNTAATTTTATTCATCTATGGAGCTAGACGGAGAGCGGCATTTTGGAAATATAATGAACAGAGCTTATTACCAGCTGAGGTACTTGGTAATCACTAATATGTGTCATCAAAATGCAGAGAGGAAGAAAGGCTAAAATACATCATACAATAAGGGGAAAAAAAGANGACTTAATGCGGTTCAACAGTTATTTTTTTTTTCATCATATTCAAATAAAAGCAATATATGAAGACAATAACATGTTACACTGTCTACACTGCTTTCTATAGATGTGTGTTTCCAATGTTACAGCCTCCTCTTAGTGCAATACCCTCTGTGCTTATCTATTCCTGCCTTTATATCACTCATTTCCACCTTTCTTTAGTTCTTTTATTTTTTCAGCTTTTATTTTATTTTTTTCAGCTATTTCCAAAGAAGAAAAATTATGAGAAACAGTAACTATTTGTCCGATCCCCCACTGTAATCTCATATCTGCAATTGGTTTTCACATCCCTTCTGGGGTTTTTTTTTCTTTGCCCTTATTTATTAAACCTTTTTCTATATACATTGATGAAGAGATATAAGAAATATTGAGTATTACATCCTAAAGTAGATATAATTCAAGTAACAGTGTTTCTAAGCTGTATTTATATTGTCTCATTCGCATTCACTGATTAATGAAAAACAAACTAAGCATTTATATAAAACCCCCCAATATAACATCAAGAAATAATCGTATTCATATTTATAGCATTTTATTGTATCATGTATGATATTGTTTCTTTATCCAATTACCCCTGTGTTTCCAAATTGGAAAGAAATAAAACTGCACAAGACGTAAATCATTTCAGAATGTAAATAATACTTCTAAGTCTTCTCCACCTCATTAAGGAATTCTTGACAGAGCCTCCTCTTATCACATAAACCTTCTCTGTTTTGTAACCAATTATATTATGTTCTTTGTCACAATAAACGCTGAACGCTTTCACTTCATAACCTTTCATAGAAGACTTCACTGTTCTACCAACAAAACATACAAGGAAGTATTATTTTTGATACGGCCAAAGATTCATTTAATAAGACATATAAAAATAAAAAACAGTAAATAATACAAATAAATGAANACACTGGAATCCTACAAATATGGAATTAAATAAAAATCTTAACTTTAATCCACAAAATAACAATTCATGACGCCTCAGAGCAAGATAACAGGTCAGCAGCACACCCCGTCAAGTTCCAACACATCTCCGGTGACGTTCTGTATGACTCAACACTGCACAGAATATGATAGTATCAGCAAAAACATGTTATAGCTCTTCAGACCATGACAGATGAAAATGTGCATCTGGATAAAACCATGATACATTGCAGGGAGGGAGGAGGATGCAAATTCAAATTTTGCAAACAGAGTAGNCTGGTGACATTTCTTAGTCCAACTCTAAATTGCTGTATGAAATAAAAGCTGGTCAGTCGTTGTCTGCAAAATATAAGAACAAAGTATTCTTCCTGCATTCACAGAACATACAATCAATTACCCGCTCTCTCCCCTCCTGGGCCTACATTTACTAAACGGTTGGTTTGGAAAAGTTGGGATGTTGACCATACCAACCAAATCAGATAATCAGATTCTAGCTCACATTTTACAGTATGTAAGAGCTTGAATTTGATTGGTTGCCATGGGCAACATCTCCACTTTTCACCGTTTCGTAAATTTAGGCTCTGGTGTTTCTCTAAGTTTTGCTAAGAATTCTGCCTGTTTTGTGAGTCCTCTCATACTCTGAATCAGCGCTGTTTAACTGAAAGGGCAAGCAACTGTACTACTGAGAGATGAGTATTCCTANCTAACTCACATCTACAACTTTAATAAAAAAAATTGATTAGTATTGGCTGCTGATCCAAAGTTTGAGAGTAAGGGCAAAACAGGTGTGAATATAAACCAGGACAAAAATATGTTGGGAAAGCAAATGTATTCTTATTCTTTATAACAGAATTAGAGTTGAGAGGGGAAATTTCCATCTCAACTCTAATGTAGAGAGTAAAGATAATCAATACAGTATTTCAGTTCTATGTGCATGTGAACTCTTCCAAATTAGTTTTGTTAAACTGTTATAGTGACTGTCAAGGCCATGTGCCCAGAATGTATCAGGAGTGGAACAGACAATATCTGTCCTAAGTATCTACAAATCTGACCATGACACTCTCCTATTGTCGTGACTACACTNCATTGTGTTCAGGAGCTCTCAGTGCTGGCGACTCTGAATAACTACAGCCTGCAAGCAGCTGTCTTTGGGCTGACGCTTCTCCAGGCTGTAAGAGACTCTGACCAAGAGCCGTTGTGTCAAAGCCTGCCAAGAGGAGTGACAGCGGTAAGCTGTCAATTACAGCTTGAAATCTCTTGTGAGGGTTGTAGAGAGATTACAGACGGATTACAGAGAGGTTGTAGACATCTCGAGAGGTGTTGGTGTCTGGGAAGAGGATCTGGATGGAATAGAAATCATGTAAAAAAAAGCTTATCTCAAGNGCAAAACTTTTAAAAATTTGCAAATGTGTTTTACAATGTAGAATTTAGGGTGTTTCGTCTTTATAAGATAGATACCATCATTACATTATTACAATTAATAGCTAAAAAATACGTTACAGTAGCAGACACTTTGCTATAACAAAGTAAATGTTCAGTTTGGTAGATGTCTGCCTGAATTTCTTTCTTCCAGAATGCATTCACTTACAGCGTATTAATGGTTGCACAGGGATCTAAAAACGCAGGACTGCAAAATCCACAAATCCATGCGAATGCTCCGATACCAAGTGTAAGGCATATATTTCCCTCCCTCTAAAAAACAGCTGTTAGAGGGAGGAAAAGGGAGCCAAAGGGGACTGATCATATAACCCCTAATTCTGGATGGTGCACATTGCACTCTTATACTGAAGCGCGAATGTGTAACCGTATATAATGGACAAACACGGTTAAAATCAGACCCAAACACATAAAAATGAGGGTAAAACTTCAGCGGGTCACTAAATCTCATCAGCTTTGTGCATAGTGTTTGCTATGAGAAATGTTTTCCTATCTCCACACACAAACATGCAGGAGATATACANTGATACCAGAAAGGTTCTGAGACCCCAATCAAGGAGCCTCTTATATCAAATACACAACATTGGAGATATGTATTTATGGTATTTGACTTGAATTACACTATCAGTCTACAGGTTTACATGGTTTAAAGCCTATAAATCCCCTGGAAAGCAACACTTGGCTAATTAATATTACTTAGGAATTAGGAAAATGCAAATGATTTGGCACATGTGCTAGACGAAAGTAGATAGACTTCGCTGCATCTAACAAGACATTATGCCCGTGTTTATAATGAATAGTATACAGACAGAACTTCCAATATTGATGAAGTATAAATGAGCCTGTTCTTTACACATGCAGCATCACACTGAAGCCATTAGTGACATTATTTCTTTCTGTATTTTTGTTGACATTTGTGAATTTTTGTGAATAGGTTTTATCTGTAAAGTAATATGATACATAAGAAGTATTTGGTCACTTCACAGTTTTCCATGTGCAGTTGATGATAGCTTCATATAAAATGTAGCATTTGATTGCTTCACTTACTACCAGCAGCTTCATTGTATGGAATTAGTTTAAAATGTACATTACTTTCCAGAAAATTCATCCTTTGCCATGGAAACAGCCTTGCTGTTAGATGAAACATAAAATTTGACTCCTCACATCCATTTTGTATAAAAATTGCCCATTAGAATCTATTTTCTGTTTAAATTATTATTATTTATTATTGATATTATTATTATTATTATTATTACTATTATTATCAATTATCAACATTTGATACTGTTGAAACATGTTTTATTGTTTTATGAATTAAAATAACTTATCTAATGTTGAATCTGAATGAATCTGATGAATCTACTTACAAATATNAAAAAAAAATTGGAGTGACCCAACACAAAGTGAGTGATTGGGTCCACACCCAAAAGATTAAAAATTATAAACCAACTAATATAATATATAAATTACAACAACACAAATAGAGCTGGTGAGTCAGTATACTGACATACAACA
>JABWIB010009222.1:15484-26361 GCA_016617825.1 Platyplectrum ornatum | reverse complement strand
CCATTAATTGGCATGACTGACATGCTGCTGAACTGGAAATGAGACATTCACTATGAACAGCATATGCAGGCCTGAATGCAGTAATGACGTCACATGGATATATATATATATATATATATATATATATATATATATATATTAAACATAGACATGTCTGATACTCAAATCAATGTTCATCTTACCGCCACATATACATATACGCTCTGCTCCAGATGGACAGGTGTGCAGAGTGGAAATTGGAAATGTACGTAGAGTGATGAATGCAGCCAGGACTATCCCCTGCCCCAGTAACTCCCACACGTTCTCAGGATATAGATTTTTATCACCACTATAAATTTAAGTTACGGCTACCAGGGGAGATGACACCTTTCAGTTTATTTTTATTGCATTTTCGCTCTTTTCAATCTGTGCACGCTGGTGTAGACTTTTATTCATAGGGAAGAATAAAGCTAAAATTGGCCATGAAGTTAGTTCTGTAATGCATTTATTTCCAGTGACAAGGAGACAGGTCAGACCAAATCCAGCTTCCTAAGATTCTGTCAGCACATGAGGTGAGGGGAAATAAACGGCCTGACACTTGGCGTGAAGAAACGCACTACAGATTATTACCTGTAAAAGTCTTTTAGAAGAACGCAGCATTGGCTGTAGAGTAATGTTTGAATGTCAGATTGAAAGCTGTATATTTCTTGTATATGTGAAATCCATTAGTATCAATGAGCCTGCGAACAGAAGGATTTGTACTTGGCACTCTGCACTATTACGTTAATAAACATTCAAGGAAATAACTACGGACTGGCTACAGACTCCGGCAAAATATGCTTTTACAGGGAAAATGACGACTTTTCAAGTTGTGTGTAATTATGATTATGAGAAAAGGTGAAAAATTAAGAAAAAACTGAGAAGGGGCATAGCTCTGTCATGCAAATATTATATTGTATATAATATATTCAGCAATAACTGTATTTGTAATAAATATATCATGTAATATTTGCATGACAGGGATATCCTCTTCTCAATTTTTTACCTTATGTAACTTTTTGTCACATATCTTCTTCTATATTTTAATATGTGGGGATATATGTTATGATAATTTCTTATCACTACTTTTACTCTTATTGTAATAAACTATATATTTTACTCCCTACTCGTGTGCATCCAGAATATACCCTCTATTGTCTTCTGTTTAAAATCACATATACACATGGATTTGGATGGCACCTCCAACAATCTATCTAACCGAATGTAATACGTTTGTTGGGATACACTAATCTATATAAGTCATATGAAGATGGAAATCTTTTTAATGATTTACACCATCTCTGTTGTTCAATTCAGCGCTTCCTCTCTTTTTATAAATATTCTTTAGTATGTAAAAGGAAAGTGAGAGCTACAATCTAATAGGTTGTTTAGGGCAACACTTTTTTGCAATTTAGCCCCAGTTGACATTTTGTCACTATCAGTCGTGATGCTGTCACTACTGCTCTTGGGATGAATACATCTTGAAATATAACATGTTTGTGAAAATAGAATTTTGTTCATTCTGGTCAAAATTTGGCACCAGATGTTTAGTTTAGTTTAGTAGGATGAACTACCATAAAATGAAATAAAGGCGTCCAGTTCTGTAANTCCAAACAGGCACATGCCTAATGGGGACAATGGTACGTTGCCTGAGCTTCTGTGGAGTCCTGGCGTCCTGCTGGTCTTGGAAATTCTGTGACATAGTTAAGTCACCCTAGTTCTGAGATTGGAGTCCTTGTGATCTGTCTCCCAAAAAGGGAGCATGAGAATTGGGGGACAAGGCATTTATCTTATACTCAGCAGTCAGTGACCCCATCTTCATGCTAGGAAAATGCTATGTTATATAAAAGACCAATATAAAAACAGAGTTATGGCGCTCTAATGTATTTCAAAAGTTACTATAAAAGCTTCAGTGTGGCGATCTCTGACCCATCCCTGCTGTCTAGTTTAACGACTAAAGACAGCGCACATGTACTGTTCTGTAAGCCGCATGATTTATGTAACAGTGGGAGATATGATTTCACTTTAGACATGAAAAGGCACACTGAGGGGAGTGAGCACTGCACTTTATCTGTGCTTCACTTACATTACCTAGATTTCTTAGAAAATAATCCTCTATTTCCTAAACTGAATCAACAAAAATAGAGTTTAGCTTGAAGTCTAGAGGAAATGTAGGTTGAGCTGCAGTATGGTAAANGTGGTATACACTTGTTACAATCCAATGTTTATATTTACAATTTCATGTCCCAATCAGCATTATGATTCCTTATACAAAAAGGGTTTATCAGAAGATCAGATTTTATGCAGTGTAATTCATGCCCACAACCTATGTCTTAATGCAGGAAGTAGAGGAATAAGTGGGTTCCTTTGTGACCTCGAGGANTGTTATCCGTCTAGCTCTTGACGTAGGTCAACCACTCTTGGGGAAGGTAATGATGGTCTTGAATTTCCTCTATATGAACACATCTGACTCTTTAGATTTGGTTTTGTAACCTTTTCCAACCTGATGAGCACCAGCAGCAACTCTTCTTTTGAGGTCCTCACAAATCTCCTTTGTTCGTGCCATGATACACTCCACGACAGATCCTAGTTCTTTAGATAAAACTAGTGACTTACACCTGAGTGCCATCCCATCAACTGAAAACATCNGACTCATTTTATTGTCTAATTATCTGCTAACCCTAAAGGTTCACATTCTTTGGCCATTGACAGATATGCGATAATAAATACATGACCATGTCTAATGTATTTCACTCATTTGTTTGATTTGGTTCTGTTGTGTGAAAGTCTCATGTAGTTTCAGGTCAAATTTATGCAGAAATTAAGAAAATGCTGAAGAGTTCACAAATGTTCAAGCACACTGCATTGGAATCACTTGTTCCCATATAGGATATATATATATACAAGTGTACGGTCATCCTGATACAGTATGTAACATAGNAGTTTCACTTTTACTGACACGTTTCCATGCATTGTAGCAGTATTAAGTGTAAACTTAGGTTAGTTACTAGTACCTGTAATAGGTTTTGTCGTACTAAGAGTAATATAATGATTATCAGATGACTAATGGTTTATGNGTGTGCTTTAGAAGAAAGTGTAAGCCATGTTGGTCAAATAATCAAAAATAGAGTTTTATAGTCATTATTATTACATACATTTATATCGATTATATGGTTAAATCCAATATCACAAGCAGAATTTTTGGTACATCATTTGCTATCATAAAATTGCGGATATACTTTTCTGTAGTGAAATGAAGGTCTTAATTGAGCAATGATTTGGGATGACTCTCCAGGTCCCAGTGTTCTTTTCCTGTAGTTGTTAATTTCAGTACGCACCGTTCCCTGCACAATACCTCATTAATCTTTTACTCGTTTTGTATTGATCTGGCTTCAGTCACAATTTGGTTGAAATAACTTTTGCTTGGTATGGGCCTTAGGATTTTTTAAATATATTTTTTAAAACTCTCTGTACTGAAATAGTTACCTTAACCTTTGATGGAATGATATTTCTCCTATGTAGAAAAACACATCTTCCACACACATCATGGTAATTTGCTCTGTATCTTCCTATGTAGAAAGCTCCTTTATCCCCTCCAAGCTGTACATGTATGTCCTACAGCATCCTTTTGCAGACCTATTAAAGACATAGGACNCAGACTTCCAGGTAGGGTCCCTTCTGTTATATTGTCAGAACTGCTTCTTTTTCTATGAAGAAGGTTTAACAAAGCCTAACATTGACTGACCATCGCCATTAATGTGCAACATACCGTGTTTCCCCGATAATAAGACACTGTCTTATTTTTTTTTTCAGGACAAAATAAACCCATAGGGCTTATTTTCGGGGTAGGGCTTATTTTATTGACCTGCTTTTAATTCAGTCATGGTCCTCAAAAGCTGCTGACATTATGACACCTCATTGTTCCCCAAGTGCTGCTGACATTATGACACCTCATTGTGCATTGGGCTTATTTTAGTCAGTTTACTGTAAAATAGGGTAGGGCTTATTATCAGGATAGGTCTTATTATAGGGGAAACACGGTAACCTGATTACCTATAAATTACCTAAAATTGGCATTTCTAAAACCCTTATCTCCAATATTCTGCCATTAATACTAGTATAGAGAATCTTGTTATTGCAGAGATCTAAGTGTAGATGTCATGACCATTTCTATAGTCATCGGTTTGGTCTTCTATTACGTGTGGTGTCACTCATTGATNCAGTTTATGTCAGCCTATGACTAAATAGAAAGGTTTTGTCAGAAGTGTCACCAGTCACCATCACTATTGGGGGTTTTCATTTTTTTTTATCTACAGAAATAATCTGATGTTTTTCCATTAAATGGACAACTTACAAATGATAAAGTGNTTCATCAAGAACAGATGATTTTTATGTTTCTACAAAAAAGAAATACGCAAAGACAGATTACACATGAACTGATGTGGTTTTACTGCATTTGGCCATATTACACTGCTTCAAAACATGATGGAACACAGATCAGTAAGGAAACCATTTTGTTATAGACCCCAATGTCTANCCAGCCAAATGTAAACTCCTGTAGTTTCCCTCCAGGTTGTCGCCACATGCTTGCCGTCCTTTAGAGTTCAAAATGCAGGTATTAAAAACACTCAGTTGATGTAACTGTGAGTCATTACAACACAATGGGTGTAAATGTTTGTCACACAACAGCGTGGGAGGCAGAATATTTTTTTTTGGGGGGGGGGGGGCGAGAAACTTCAGAGAGAAAAAAAAATTTTTTCAGCTGACTAGTTACAGATAGTGTCTAAACTGCAGAACCTGGGACACAATGTGACTCAATGCTACGGACATCAGCGCATGTGTTTCGGCAAATGTTGCTCATGATTTGAAATCATTAGATGTTTTTTTTTCTTGCTTTGTTGCTAAATGTTGTAACGTATTATTGTATAGTGATGGTGCGTTTCAGAAAAGATAAGCAGTGAATATATATGAAGACAACAGCTACAACTTTCACAAGCACTAAGCCACGGCCATTGGTTAATTTTTTTTAAAATATCGAAGCATTTACTAAAACAAACAAAAATAATAATATTGGAGAGATGGAACACTAAAACGCTAACCAATGTGGTTCCTCACATGTTTTTTTCCCCATATGTTTTATTAGGTTTAGCTGGTTAAAGTTTAAATTGATTTCTCTTAACACTTTTTCTAATAAACTCTACGTTGAAGCACTAGTGAGATCAGATTTCTGCCGTCTCAAAGCATTTAAATTAAACATGTGGTCTCAAATTGCAGGGGAAGTGCTTTCCGCTAATATATCCCCTTCTTTGTATAAACAGTACTGTGTATTATCTCTTGCTCTAGGATAGCGTTGTCTTCACATAAGACCTGTTTAATGGTATAAGTGATTCGTTTCCTTGTACACGTACACCCTATTGCGTGTTGACAGGTTAATAAGGATGCAGTGGCCGCCGTGGCGCTCCTAGACGATGGCCTTTGAATCCTTGCAGTCCTGAGCGCTGGTGCCTGAGTTAGCCTGCATGCTGTCTGCCTTCTCTCCGCGGTGCTTGGCTTGTCTGAAAGATTAATACATTGACAAGAGGATTTAGGGTACAAGGCTGCACATCTCAGGACATGTTTATTAGCTGATGGTACGGAAGACTCAGAGGTCAACCAGAGAGGTGACATCTTAAAGTGAAACAACAATATTTATGTTCAGATAGGATGATGATGATGAGATCGTGTGGGGACCTTTCTGATGGGATTGCTAGGACACAAAATTGTCCCTTGTTTACAGAGAAACATCCCAATGTTACATTTTCAGTTTATCACCATCTAATTCAATTATTTTCATTGCGGTTACTCTCCAGAGAGAAAATACTTCACCCATTATACAAAAAGCTGAATAAATAAAACATGGAAGATCGGTTGTTTTTATTTTTACAAATGAATTTGTGAAGGAGATAATGAAACTATACTTTATTATAGAGCTTTGTCAACTCAGCTATCTTTCCTGGCAGACATAACTTCAGATGGACATGCGTCTCGATATAACCCTGCCATGTCTCATCAGAGGGTGGGAACATTATATAAAATGTGATTAGCAATAGACCGAACAATAATCCTTACACAGGTCGACATATACAGATTGCCATGTCACCATCGTAACTAAAAATGGAACCTGGTGACTCCGGCCAATCCTGCTAAAACTACAGGAGCACAATGCTGGCAGTACAGATATGGGGGAACCCTCCTTCCCCTCCTGTGCAACCTTTTACTTACTTTAGGTAAGTAGGTAGGTTTTAGTTTTTAATATGTATGTAAGCATATGCATGCACACACAGGAGTCTGTGTGTGTATGTATGTATATAAACTGTATACAATATATAAGTGTGATGTGTGCATGCATATATGCGTGTATTTTTTTTTTTCCTTCTAAATAACAGAAGTGGTGCACTTCAAGGAGAATCAGACAGTATCAAATTCAGGAGACACTCTCCAGGCTTTATAGAGCCAATAAAAAGTGTTTATCACTCAACCCAAGTTTTCATAACCAATGTTTCAGCTGCAGGGTGTTATGCTTAAAAATGAATCTGCGTCTTGCAGCTGAAACATTATTTATGAAAACTTATGGGTTTAGTGTAAAACACTTTTTATTGGCACTATCAAGCATGGAGATTGCTTTCTATACTATACTATACATACATTATATATTTATATACACACCATACATACACACACATTTATACATACATAGGACAATCAGAGTGGCTTTAAACCGTTTCATTGGATTCTGTGTAATTGGTCTGTGCCATGTACTGCACCATAATCTGTACACAGCGTGTTATCTCTACAGTATAAAGTTTACATATCGAAGCCTCTTGATGCCAAAAACTGTTTATTCTATAAAAAACATTGAAAATGCATTAACATTCTAGAGTAAACGAGACCCGGTGAAATGAGACATACTTACTCAAATGGTCCATTTTCTGCCATAAGAGGGCCTTCCACGGAATCAAGTCCTTGTTCTGAAAATTGTTTCAAGGCACTTAGAGCTGCCTGGAGACGAAACACAAAGTCAGGAGTGACTCAAGCTGGAAATGTCTAATGAAATAAAAGTTTGCGAGCATACTGTGAAATTAAAAATAGCAATACACAAGGATAATAAAAATATCAAAGAAACATAGCACAATCAGAATCAGCTGAAAACTGGTCACAATACACCAAGAATACGCAATTCATCTATCACACATGTGATCTACGTTTCCATGGAAATGTAGGCTTGTTTTGGGTCTTATAGTTGTTTTTGCTACACATGGGTATACCATGAAATATAATATGGAAGAACATTAATAATTCATGTCATTTACCTAACGTTGTTAATAGTAAAATGTAATGTGAACCAAATGTATAAGCAATTTCTGAATATATATATAAGAATTCTAAATACCTGGGCACCATGGTGTATATGTACTAAGCAGGGAGATTGCAGGGAGATAGAAAAGTGGGGATGCTGCACATCCCCACTTTTCTATCTTGCTGCTTAGTAAAACTAGGCCCATTGCAATAAATAGCACTTCCTACATAGACATGGGTACTAGGTGGTCAATAAAAAAAATAAAAATAAATGAATATAAAAAAATAAGGTTTTAATGTGACATCTGCCAATCTTTCCGAACAATATACAAAATCTATAGGAATCTATGACTTTACACAAAGAGCCACAACTCTGACACAGCCACAATCTTTGAACCACTCTTTTATTGGTATTGGGATATGTNTTACCCCTTTGTATCAATCCCCAATATTCTATAGAATGTAANCTTGCGGGTAGGGCCCCCTTCCCCACCCATTTTGTCTGTTACCACCCAGTCTTATTGATTGTTAAAGCGCTACGTAATCTGATGGNGCTATATAACAACNGGGTAATAAATAAATAATAATAAAATGATGGGAGCAAATAAGGTAACAAAGTTTTTTTCAATGCAATGTACAATAACCCAGGGGAGCCATTAACGCAACACTGGAGAGTCAAAGCAATGATTACAGACTGAAACAAAACGATACGAGGTGCCAAAGGCACAACTGTGTCAGAAATGCTGCAAGGGTAATGCCTTTTAATTATATTTGATACCACTCGAATGGTGTTTGAAAAGCTGTCTCCTGCTGATGAGAAATGTTCAGCCTTGAAAACTAAAAGAGAAACAATATTCATCCGGCGGTTTCTGGAGCACAGGAAAGGTTAATAACAAATTGGCAAATGACGGGGGAAAGCTAGCGCCCTCCAGTTAATTAAAACACATGATTTCTGGTTCATTATTTACACAAATACATAAAGAGATATTTCACTCTACAAACATTTTACAATGCATTGTGAGCTAATTCCCACAGGTTCGGAAACAGATGTTGTTACAAATTTTATGTATTACTTGTATTAGTGGTGCCAGAAAGTAGATGCCAGCAGGATGCTGTTTATTTTGGCATTAGCTCTCCTTATAAATATGCAAAAGTATCAGCATAATTTTCCTTTTGGGACTTTTGTTTCTATCTCTCATTATGTCAATCAACGTTTAGCAAAATGCAGAGGCAGAAGATCAATTTTAGGCTAGGAGGGGAGAATAAAATACTTACCTAAATCAAAATATGCTCCCTCCCCCTCCTAGTCAATGTGCCTCACGTGACCTAATCCAGAACTAGTAACGATCACCTACCTGTAAGTACTTTGGTACAAGATTGAATTATGTCTGTGCCATACTGAAGACTTGTGTATTATTGAGTTTATGAGCGCAAAGTTACGTGTGGGTAAAACCATGTTGAGTTTCNCTCAATAAGTCTGGCTCCAGCGCTTACTGTATAATATAAATGCCTCCTCATGTACTGCCACAGTAAAAGGATTCCCACACAGAATCCAAACCCGTACACAGCATGCTCTTATGTGTGACAGGCGCAAATTGCTTTATTACGTCCATGACTATACCCTCTTCATATGATCATGGCATCAACCAAATTAACCCTGGACTATTTCTGCTCTCTGATGTCCCTCTCAAAGCTTGTAGTTCTGCCCATAATACATCCATAAAGGAAGATGCAAAGCAAGGAAGGGGCTTTGACTATACTTAAATGGTAAAAGTCCTGACCACCATGAATTAGTTTATTGCGGTGTTTGTTTCTTTATCATTTGTTTACCATTTTATGAACTTGATAGAAAGCATTTCGCATCTAATATGACCATACACAAAAATGCCCTGCTAAAGACGTGCAGGTTACACATCAATGNGTTGAGTGGTTTTGATGGTCTTTGGATTAAATGGACTTGAAGCATTGTTTCAAAAAGTAACGTATAAGTGCTGTATTTAGTTGACATTTTTATAAATCTAATCATTGGTGATTTAGAAAAGTAAACCAATACAATTTTCTTAGGATTTGTGAATTAAAAAAAAAACCCAAGTACATAGTAAAATAGTTATGTGTACATATANAAAAGAACAATTAGAATTGCAAAGCAAAATACATGAAATAATTACACTCCCATGAGCCTCGCTGTGTTTAATTATATACATATGGTTACACTTATTACTTACAACTACAGTGCATTCTGCAGCAGAAAGGGTAGTGATGACTGGACTGTGTCTTAGCCTAATGTCAAAACTGTCAACTTTATAAGAAAATGCTGTAGCCAAGGAAGAAAATCTTACAGATTTAACGTTCAGAAAAAAAGGATATAAATAAAGCGACATACACAAACACACAGAAGTCTGTGCACATGATATAGGAAAGCAATATTCCATAACAGAGGATTGAGATGTTATAAGTATCAGCTATGTTACATACATTCCAGAAATATCNCACACAAGACACTGTAAAAACTCTCATTCATGCATTATTCATCTCTCCCATTGATTATTGTAAAGCTTATTGGGCTTCCATTTTTAAATTAACCGGATACAGTCTATATTACATGCCGTAGTCAGACTGGTTTTCTTTGCAAATCATTCTTCTAATGCTAATCCACTCTGCTAGTCTCTACAGTAGTAACAAATGCTCAGATTGTCGGTTACAGGACTTCTCCTGGGCTGCACCCACTGGAATAACCTTTCTTGCCCTATCCTCTACTCTCCAAACTTTTAAGCACTCCCTTAAGTCTCACGTGTTCAGACACACTTACCATATCCCTCAACCTACTTATTAACATCTATTACTCTATTTACAACTAATTTGCTATCCCTTTTATTCCAAAAAAACAGAAACCTGAACACTTTCCTTCTAGTAACGCTGCTGTGTGACTGGATAATACAGAGAACTCAGCACTTTTACCATACACCCTAGCCATTTTGATCTTTTGTATTCCCTTTTTCCCTTATGTATCAATTCCCCAATCTCCTATAGAATGTAAGGGTGCAGGCTATAGGTCTCAATCTTCCAAATTCTCTCTGCCCATTAATGTACACTTTCCTCCAGTCTTAATAAGTGGAAATTGCTTAAGCTTCATTATTCTGTATTTTCTTCCCATACATTTATAAATACAACTAACGTTATACAGCCTTGTGGTTAATAACTGTGCCCATGTTAGATACAGCTTCATCATTTTATGGCTTAAGAACTATTTTAATGTACGTTTTATGCACAATGGCTTTCTCTTGCACATCATATTTTATATGTGTAATAAAACAGAAATCTGATTGTAGTATTATTTACTTATCTTAATGTCTTATTTAATGTTCCACTTTAGAAGGATCTCTAACCATCAACAATTACTCTCCTACTGNGTCTTAATGTCCCCTGTGCCGAAGATCTAAGCCTCAATTTACTAAACTGCGGGTTTGTAAAAGTGGGGATGTTGCCCATAGCAATCAGATTCAAGCTCTCCAGTATGTAAAATG
>JABWIB010009218.1:5709-18201 GCA_016617825.1 Platyplectrum ornatum | reverse complement strand
TCCCTGCATGCAAACACTGACATTCATTTTACCTCCCCTGCAATTCAACATGGTTTTATCCACTCTTGAAAAAATCTTTAGATTGGAACAATTTATCTTATAGTGTATGGCCAGCTTTATATATATATATGCGCCAGACAGTGCAGCTCTAGATCCATGTTTCTGTATGGTGATGTCTGTGTCGCTGATCATTGGGAAAAGCTTTTTTGCACTTTAATTGAAATGGTGTGTGACAGATCTTTGTGAAGGTTGATAGTCTTCTTGGTCAGCAGCTTATTGGGCTGACGCAATGTCTTCTGGTGTGTGTGTGTGAATTAAGCTCATAAACACATCTGGCCTTAAACTTACTGAGCTGTGAGATGGGAAGTATGTTGCCTATAGCAACCAATTGTTTAGCTCACATTCTCCAGTATGTAAAATGAAACGGAGTGTGAATCTGGTTGCTATGGGCAACATCTCCACTTACGATATCGCAGTGTAGTAACAAGTGTAGACATAGTGGTAAAACTTGTTCATTATTAGTGCAATTAATAATTAGAAGTGTGTTCAATGCTTCTACAATTATTTCACATTTTTATAAGTTTTAAATTAATATATTTGTCCACAAGTCTTAAAGTCAGGTGAACAACCTCTATGGAAGTTTTTGTTAGTTGCTGTGGAGAATTTGTTGAGGGAAGGGCTCGTGCTCAATAAACTGAAGACTAGGTGGATCTAAGTTGTAGCTTGTGGTTGAAAGATACCCCTGGCTCAGCCCTCCTGTTATCATGAGTCATGGTTCTGTTCACCAGTGCAGTTATGGGAGTCCGGAACTAGCTGTGTCATTCATCTTTTAGCTTTGGGTTCTGAAGTTTCTCCGGAACATGTTTAATGGTATGAAGTTACATAGACGTGGCTTTTACCTTTTCTACAGCTATTCTATCGCTATTTGCTTTGCCCACTCAATAAACTGTCTGCTCCGGATCCTCTATAATGTTGTGTCCTGTGAGTCTTCTGTTTGTTTTAATAACATTTGTCATGGCTCAACATTTAAGGAGGGTGCAGGTTATGCAAAATATATATACAAAATTTATATGCATTCACACACTTCTGTACATACACACGCACTTTTATATACATTCACACACTTCTGTACACACACATGGACTTGTATATACGTGTACACACACACACTTTTATATACGTTCATACACATCTGTACACACACATACTTTCGTTCATAAACAAGAATTTTACTCAATTAATGAAGACTGTGGGAGGTCCAAATGCAGGAGAAGGTCCCCTATACTCATCCACTGAAACAGGGACTCTGTCCGGTGGATTCAGCAGCCAAGCATTGCTGGAGACTGTAGGTGAACTCGCTGGCGGTTTCTCCTACACGTCAGTCTAGTCACCAGGTTCCAGTTTCCAGGTCCCTGGTAGGCGATATTTATTGGCCAATTCCCTTTAATAGTTTAATTGTCCGGACAATTTTTCTTTAGCTATTAGTAAAAGTAAAAGAACTTAAAATATGAACATCATAGAAAGTCGTGTATGTATATATATATTTCTATTTAATTTAGACTTACATGGGAATCTTTAAAACATCAAATGGTGTAAAATATTCTAAACTTATATGATTAGAATCTACTGTTCTGCCACCTGTTCCTCTGCACAGGTTTACACTGTAGCTCTCCACAAATTGAGCAATAATAAATCTAATTATTTTAATCCAGGCATCAACTATTTTTTTTTAAGTTAGAATCCAGATTCAGAAGTGTGTTGGGAGTTTTATCAGGTTACACCCACATTATAAAGATACAAACAGACTTGTATGTATGTACAGTGATAGATACATTCCTATATATTTAACAGGGGCCGCTTGTCTCCTGCAGTGCACACCGGGCAGTTACATAGTACCTCCGAAACATTGGGAGGGCAAATGTTGTGGTTCTGCCCCTGTTTTAGCAGGATTAGCAGAGGAACCAGGGTATTTAACGTGTCGTCCCCATGAAGTATTTCTGTCCCATTTTCTAATCTATATGGGGCTGTTATTTGTTAACCCCTGCTTTGGGTGTTTTTTTTTTTTTTGTTTCACAACAAAAGATAGGAGTTTAGAGAAGGTTCAAGGCTTAAACCTTATGCTGGCCATACACCAGTGAGATTCATCGCTGGATCTCTCTGGCGCACATGCAATGGCCATAAAAGCTGGGTGCCATTTGCATGAATTTTGCCTGCAGCAGGCAAGATTCAGCAATGCGCGACTACAGAAGTGTGCATGGCATCATCGCACCCAGTATTGGCCTGATGTATGGCCAATGGTCATTATGTGTTAAAATAGACCAGCAGCAGGGGGATATATCAGAACACAAGGGTTGTAGGTTCAGCAGAAATGTGCAAAATCATTACAATTAAAATAAAGGTAAGTGCTTTGTATTTAGCAAACTTAAATTCCAACACAAGGGCAGGAAGCTAGTATTATGAAGTCCTGATACAAAACATAAGATAAGAAAATTGATTAGGGTTATTGTGTTTGAGGTTTTTGTTATGTCTCTCATATATTTTTCATCCACACAGAAATGGCACCAGTATGATCTCTTTGATCATTCCTCCCAAAGACCAAATTTCACGAGTAGCCAAGATGTTGGCAGATGAGTTTGGTACAGCATCAAACATCAAGTCGCGTGTGAACCGTCTGTCAGTACTGGGAGCAATTACATCTGTGCAGCAGCGGCTTAAGCTATATAATAAAGGTAAGAGGCTTGCCGCAGACAAGACTCCTGCATAACCTGTATAATTTTCTTGCACTCTACAGGTCAGCTGTGGCATTGTTGGGGTGTAACATTCACAACCATGCCATCTTTTTATTTAAGTAAGATGCTAGCACAAAAAACATGTCTTGTTATAGTATTTTGTTTTGTTTTTTTACAGATCTATAAAGTTATTTTGTGTTTTGCAGTACCTCCAAATGGCTTAGTTGTTTATTGTGGAACAATCGTCACAGAAGAAGGAAAGGAAAAGAAAGTGAACATTGATTTTGAACCTTTCAAACCAATCAACACATCTTTGTATTTATGCGATAACAAATTTCATACTGAGGTATTGCATTGCAGTTTTTTTTCTTTTATTACTTTGCTCAACAGAAAGGCAGAGTTAGAAAATGAATGTTTTGTGGAATGACAATGATTAATGAAATGTATTGGGATTTCAAGCATTCAATGTGGGTAAAAGGACACAGCCTTCATTCAAAACTTCTGCGCACTGATCACTACTCAGTATTCTTTTAGGCAGTTAAAAAATGTAGATGGTAAAGAGGACTTGTAACAGACATAACTGCCCTGCATCCCCTCACAAAACCTATGGGACCTCTACCTGACACATACACACTGCAGTTGTTTTGTAATAGACTAATGTCCATTTTGTGTAAATCTGGATACTGTAACACTTGGTGACCTAATTAAAAAAAAATGTTTATTTGCAGGCTCTT
Source organism: Platyplectrum ornatum (assembly GCA_016617825.1). Lineage (NCBI taxonomy): Eukaryota > Metazoa > Chordata > Amphibia > Anura > Limnodynastidae > Platyplectrum > Platyplectrum ornatum. The sequence continues at coordinate 14,738 of JABWIB010009218.1, read as the reverse complement.
ACAGCACTTCTTTCTGACGATAGCAAGTTTGGATTCATTGTAATTGATGGTAGTGGAGCTCTTTTTGGAACTCTGCAAGGAAACACAAGAGAAGTACTGCACAAATTTACTGTGGATCTTCCAAAGAAGCACGGTAACCATTTGTTTTTTACAGTTTTTTTTCACATTAATAATTAAAACAATCCCCATACCACGCTTTTGTAAACCTTGGTTGCCAACATAAAAAAATTATGTAATATATATTCTAAGGTTCTCACTTCTAAAAATGTTCATGTATTGCTAATACAATATGTAAACACCTAAACAACCTTGAATGTCCACCCTTTCTTAGCCTTTTATCCATTCTCATGTATTCACGCCTTCCTCAAAGTTTACACTCTCCTTGTGAGCAATAGGATAAATCTAAAAAATCAAAGTAAATTCATTTATTTTGCGGTTGTATCCAGATCACACACCAGATAACACGCAGTAAAATACACTTGTAGTGCTCACACAACCAGCTGGGCATTGTGGTCCATCACAATGAATCGGTTGATGCCGATAATTATCTTTTTAAACTACAATCCTTAGACATGCAGCTGTATTGCTGTAAAACGAATCCAGGACACCAGGTGCAATCCCCACCTGGTTGGAGTAGATCGATGTGTGAGCCTTACAAGTGTGTTTTACTGCTGTTTATCTTTTGTATTCTGATACATGATTTTTTTTGGAGATTAAAATAAATGTACCATTAAGCTGCCCTTTTTACTTAGATTTTATATAGATAGGTGTGTGTTATATAAATAAATTGATTAAATGTGTGTGTGTATATGTATATATATATATATATATTTTTTTTTTTTTTTTTTTTTTGTACATTAATAAAAAGTATACTTCTAAGATAATTAAAACATTTTGAGCTTTGCTTTCATTAAGAAAGATACAAATTGACATGTAATGCATAACTGAATATGTAAATGGTATTAAAGTTTTATCATACTAAATAAGTCAGATGCTATTCCATTATTACTATATATTACAAAATAGTTTTTGTCATGGAACTTTTATTTAGCTCCTGAATATATTTTATTATAGGTAATGGGCATTATCACTTTGGCCTGCCATAATTAGCTATGTATTTGTTTGGTTGACTATCTTTAATCATTTTATTTCCTAAAGGCAGAGGAGGGCAGTCTGCACTGCGTTTTGCACGTCTCCGAATGGAGAAACGTCACAACTATGTGAGAAAAGTAGCAGAAACTGCTGTGCAGCTGTTTATTTCTGGTGATAAAGTGAATGTAGCTGGTCTTGTGTTGGCTGGATCAGCTGACTTCAAAACTGAACTAAGTCAATCCGATATGTTTGACCAGGTAAGTGTTTTGGAGCTGTTTTCTATTTATGCATTTTTAGATTTTATTTTTATTACTGATGTAACCTTTACAACCATTCNAAAGACAGCAAAGTGGAAAAGACACTTAAGATATTCCTGGATTGAGTTCTTAGCTGAATCTATGATCTGGAAACGAGTAATAAGTTATTCTTGTCATTTTTTGATTCACGTTTATTACAGTTGGCAAATATTAGAACACAATTATACCCTGTTCACATTACGAGCCTTGATAAAGCTGATTAGAGAGCCAGGGTGTAGAGCTGGGGAAATTGGAGGGGCTGTGAAAAAAGGACTGTTCAGATTAACTGAAAGATAGCTTTTTTTTTTTGTATTAAAAAAAAAAAAGCAGTGTCTGCACTGTTCACATTGAACCCTGTTTTTTGTTGCCAGTACACATCATTACTCAGAAAATGTGCTGTGATTGTTTACATGAGGGGAGGAGGGAGAGACAGCGCTGCACAAACACAATGGGAGAGGAAAGCCAGCTATGTAGTGTTCACACTGACTGAAAAAGCCGGATAGGAGGGACAAACACCTTCTTTTAGGCAGGCTCTGAAAACCCGCTTTCAGTAGCCGGCTTTTTGCAAATGTAGCGTTTAGGAGCTAGAGTCGGCTTTTTCATCAAAAAAGACTTCTNATTTGAGGTAATGTGAACAGGGTATTATTAACGAAAAAAATCAACTGCTGTCCTGCCTGTTTTGTTTTTAAAATGGAGTGTCTCTGTTTTCTACCATTTCAAACTAAATAAAAAAATAAAAAAAATCAAATACAGAGTTGCTGGTACATCAATCTAAAAATTGATATACCATATATTGTGTGTGTTTTATAATATAACACTGGTTAATTAGCTGATGTTGTAAATGTACAGTATTTCTAGTATACCTGTTATTAACATGCTAAACCTCATACCTTGAATGTATTTCACAGTGACATTTTATTTGTTTTTAGCGATTGCAATCCAAAGTCTTGAAGTTAGTAGATATTTCTTATGGTGGAGAAAATGGCTTTAACCAAGCAATTGAATTGTCAACTGAAGTTCTTTCAAATGTGAAATTTATTCAGGAGAAGAAGCTAATAGGTAAAGTAGTTCAATACCAATCAACTTACTAAATGTGTTTTGGTGAAATAAGGAAATTTTCTTCACGTGTCCTTCACTGTTACCTGTTATTCTACTGTGTGGTAAACTATTCTACAAATTCTTTCTTCTCAAAACTTTTTGACCTATTGAATTACTACAAAACATTGATCATAATTGTTTGTATAACTGTTTTCGGCCTGATAATTGACTCTTTATTTTTCTCTCTCAATCGTGTATTTTTAAGGGAGGTATTTTGATGAAATTAGTCAAGACACAGGAAAGTATTGTTTTGGTGTTGAAGACACATTAAAAGCGTTGGAAATGGGAGCGGTTGAAATTCTGATAGTGTATGAAAATCTCGATATCATGAGATACGTTTTGCGATGCAATGGTTCTGAAGGTAATTTTTATTAAATAAATTGTTTTTTTATTTGTAATATACCATGGGTGGTGTGGAAGATTTGACAAGTTGTTTTTCTCCATCCCAATTAGAGGAGAAAGTTCTTTATCTAACACCAGAACAAGAGAAGGATAAATCGCACTTCACTGACAAAGAGGTATGTGAGCTGAATGTTTTTTTGTATATTGTCATGGAGGTTCATTTATGATCCGTTGTCTTTCAGTCTTGCTCACTGGGGAATGAGCATTTTCTTTGCAGTAATTCTAATAGTNAGATTTTTCAGGTTCATTTCCAATATTATGTTTATGTATGTTAATCTGAAAACATGTCCCTTTTCTTATTTGTCCAATGAAAATAACTTGATAATGTATTAATGTTGTACCTTTAGAGGGTACTATTGGCCTGTCATGCTGGGCAGGGTGGTGGAGTGTGCCATCGCCTGGTCTGGAAGTCAGTGGGTTCAGTTGGGAAAATCACTTGGCTCCATTATCGCTTCACATGACAACCTACCCTTCGCACCCATGTTTCACTGTTGGAGATGCATATTCTCTCCAAATATTACCTCTTGTTGAAGATATGAGGCCTCTCCTGGTGCTCTTCTCCATTTAAACCTGCCCTACATTACTCCTTTTTGGAACTGTAGCATTGTTCTACACCAGGGGTTCTCAAACAATTTTGCTCTGGGACCCCATCTGACAAAAAAAATGTTTACACGACCCCAGCAAGTTACCGCCAAACATTGCCCCCTTACCAAGACATTAGATTATCATTTTTAACAGTGGTAAGTATATGTTTTGTACCAAACTATACAGCTTCATGAGGTTAATTTGAGGGTTAAAAGAGGCTTAAAGGTCCCCTTTAACGCTTTGGACATTACATTATTTGTGCATCATGACAACTGGCAATCCTGTATGACAAATGAATGTGGAGATGGAAGTGGTTCAGTGAAGCAGTCCAGGTGGCCAAGGGCCACCAATCGCCTACTTCACGCATGTATCACAGTTGCACCCCACTAGTGCCTGGCGCCAGTGGGTCCCATAGCTCCTGGCCTGCAACTGGGAGATGGTCTCTCTGAGGAAGTCGCAACCCACTCCAGGGTTCCGACCCACAGTTTCAGAACCATGGTTCTATACAAACAAATCTTAGATTCAGATATCCCTTTCTCATAGTTTTGCCTTTTATCTCTCTCCGATGTCCTTTTCTAAATATAAAAAAAGAATCCCTCTTAATAATGCTGCTAAAGCCCAGATACCTCTACTCCACTGGAAATCAACAACCCCACTTCTCAAAAGGTAAAGAGTTGGATCCAGCACTTGGGCCTAATGACTAGTATGTCAAATGAAAATGAGATTGTCTGATTTGTTGCTATAGGCTTTTCCCTCTGCTTTTCAATCTCTCTGCTTAGTAAATTTAAAATTGAGTACTTCAAGTACTACATGTCCATGGAAGAGTAAATTTATTCCTACCCTGGCCATGCCCTGGATTTTATGGCCACGTTTTTGTTGACTGGAATTTAACGCTATCCCATCTGATTCGGTGGCTCTCAATCATACACCGTACTATCTTCCATTAGCTGTAGGTCTGCACATCACACCCCCTTCTCCTCGGTTTTGTACTCCTCCCCCAGGTTAATATCTTGTGTGACTTATTCTTTATGCAGTGAGTTCGCTATTGGGAGGATCCTTTAGTAGCGATTCAATCTTCGTGCAAACATTTTCTCTTACACAGACAGCGAAAACTTGTGCCTTTTAGCTCAGGGCTCATAGTCGGATATAAAAAGATTCCTTACCGTAAGAGATGAGAAAACGTGCACGGTCAGATTTTTCCCGTCTTTGCGCAGCCCCTAAGTCTGCTTTTACTATCTTAACTCCATGCCACATGTTAGGTAACTGTTACTTATTCCCCCTTTACAGTTGTATGATTGTAAACTACCTTTGTTTTGAATGCAAGAAAAACATAGAATATATTATAAAAAAAAATACATCCTGGGTATTACCTAAAGCAATAGTGGAACCTTTTTGTTTATTTTTGTAAGATTTACTGTTAAGTATCCTGTTTTTTGCAATTTTGTCACTTCCGTATTTTAATTTTAGACTGGCCAAGAACATGAACTGATAGATAGTATGCCTCTACTAGAATGGTTTGCGAATAACTACAAAAAATTTGGAGCAACACTGGAGATTGTTACTGACAAGTCACAAGAAGGATCCCAGTTTGTGAAAGGGTTTGGTGGAATTGGTGGTAAGTGTGCCTAAGGCATGTCCTAAATTGCATAATAAAATTAAGAGTGTTCCTCACCAAAGCAGCAAACCAAATGTCTTCATTATCTTAAATATCTCCTATTTAGTTACCATCTTTGTTAACTAGATTCGTTACGCCACTTAAACTCTTCTGTATTGTCATAGACATCTCTTCACTTTCCTCCCTCCCCCCCTTCAAGACAGTAGATATTGCCACAAATTCATTGTATTATAGCAGGTTTTCACCAGATAAGAGGTGCAGAAACACTAGAAAATGTTGTCCAAAATCAGTAAGCATATCAAAGCAGTTATTTTATCTGACACGCAATTAAATGTGTCTTTGGTTCCACTTGACGTAGACTGTTTAAAGTATGGATAGGTTGTAGTGTACTGTGTAAAAATCTTACATGCTTTGTCATCATTGACTCCACTTCAAGTAAACAGTAAACTATTGACTTTTTATAGTACTTCATAATGTAGTTATTTGCAACAGAATGAAGTCTTTTGTACATATTTAATTAGGCAATTTCCTTAGGTACTTGGTGTCACATTGAAATCTATAAATAACATGGGTCAGTATTATGTCTTGAATGTGTTTTCTCAGATTTTGCGTCTTAGTTTAGTGTTTATTTTTATTGCAGGTATCTTGCGGTACAGAGTTGATTTTCAAGGAATGGAATACCAAGGAGGAGATGATGAATTTTTTGACCTGGATGACTACTAGGTAGTCTATGCGGGTATGGCAGTATGTGCCTAACCCTCCAGCATCCAACCCAAGCATATTTGATGGTGGAATATAAATAAGTCCTTGCCTTAGAATTTGAACATTTCCAGTTCTTTCTCTATACACATTGGATAGAAAAAACATTGTTTGGGTTTTTTCTCTTTTTTTTTTTTTTTTTTTTTTTTTTCAAGCAGAAGACGGCATCATTATGCCACACTTGGACAAGTTTGACAGTAATCCATTTTTACTTACAAGGAAATTCATTCTTGTATTTTAAGAAAAAAAGGGGTGGGCAGTCTTTCTGGTTTTTGTTTTATTTTTTATTTTTATTATTCGAATAGCTTTCTTTCAATATCCATGCAGGTTTAGTACACCAGTATGCTTTATTTTCTTCTATGTCCTGGAAGAGAAACTACCTTGTTAAGCAAACCATTTATTATGTCTCAAATTTTTGCTAATAAAGAATGGCCTAGTATACAACTTAGACATGTATAGCAGACATTTAAAAAGGCATATTGTAATTTATCTGTTCTATTTAAGTTAGTGAGCACTCTGTTCTGAGAAATTGCACACTGACACTTTTTGTGGCAGAACACACCAAAGTGTACATTTAAATGTGGAGTTTGCATTAACATGAAAGGATATACTATAACATTATTATAAGGCCAACGCTATAACTATACCCTTACATGATACTGTAAATAACTTAGATCTTTAAATAACATGCAGATTGTGCTGCTTTTACTAATCTACCTTTCTGCAGATAAGGATGATCTAAATCCATTTGATGTTGACTGCTTCCCAATATTAAGTGATAAAGATACATGATATGCAAAGGTTAATTAAAACTTTTGACCTCCAAATCCTTGAACTGGTTTCTCAGTTTAATTTTATTCCTATTTTATTGTCTCGTTTCTGACTTGTTTTTCCATTTCCTCGTCTGTATATTTTCTGCCACGTCAGTAAGAGTTGCACTTGTTACATGTCGTGTGGTTCTCTTCTGGCAGATGAAGCCAATTCTCTTGCAGTTATTATTTTTCATTTGCTATTTAACCACTTTCAAGCGGAAACAATCTCTGGACAGTCCTGACAAGATAAGCTCATTTGTTGGGTTTTTTTTTTATATATCTTTTCACTGAATATGTTGTAACATTAATTAGGGTTTTTTAAGCTGCATAAACTTGGCATATATAGGTTGACTATTAACTGTCGCTTTTTTTTTTTTAAGACAGTTGTTTTTCTTGTACTTATTTTGTAGTACTAATGGGTTCTAAAGTGTTTTTCCAGTGTCCACATCCTTCAGAATTGACTAATGAAATTCATGGGTCTGTTATATTGATAAAAACGACTGGATGTAAATTAGCTTTGACCTAGAAAGCACTACTTATTCCACAAGTACTGTTTAACATGATCGACGTAGTAGTTTCTTTTCTTTCATTTTTATTTTCTATTTGGAAATGATGCCAAATTTTGTATTTCTTTAATTTGTTTTCAGTGGCACATCATACATTATGTACAAATAAAATGAGGGTACAATTCTTAGCCTTTTTTCCCTCAAATGAGTGTTCCCAAGCAGTAATAACTTGGTGTTGTGATGTACAGAAATGGAGAAAAGTATTAAACCATATTTAAGAATAGTTCACTCTGAGCTTTGTATTTCTTTTATATATTTACAAATGGTCAACATGCCAAATCACCAGGTACCTGAAAGCACCAGACCAGTGGAAGGTCCATGTAGAACAAATCCACCAGGGTGGCACTTCTGCTTGTTAGGTAAACGAAGGAGCCATTCTAGTTAGGCACCTATAAACTCTGCTTAATTCTGTTATCCTTTGAGGATTGTATTTTAGCTATAATATCTGGACATTCCATTCACAGGATTAGCTCATTTATTTCATTTTATTATCTTTTTGTATATCTCTTTCACAGGCCTTTAAATAATAAGTTTTTGGTCAGGTTACAGTATAGGTAAGATAAATATGATACTAAAGATGTTTGTCTCATGCAAGGAGAAGCTGTTCTTCGTCTGAGACAAAGCTGTGTTATGCCTTATGCTTGATATCTCTGGTATCTTTTCTGGGGGGAGAAGGAGATTAGGGAAAGTCTGGCAAAATGTTTAGTGATTTATTTTGGCAGGGGTGAAGATAGAACTCAACATTCGTGTAATCCAGTAGTATTAAGATACCCACCAACTCAAACAGTATTGCCCTTAGGGAGGAGGATGATTGTCGGTGTAATCGAACTAAAAGTCCCAGAATGCTTTGTCAGTTTTCAACTATGTCTATGCAGTTAAAGCATGCTGGGGCGTGTAGTTTGACACCTGGAGAACCACACTTTGCCTACCTACTCTGGCATAGACAAATAGACAGTTTATTCCTGACAAAGCTTGCTGGGACTTTTAGTTTTGCAACAGCTGGTGGGCCACAGGTTGGTCAGGTCTGATCTACAGCTTCTGAAACGGGGTTCTATCGGCTCTACAACCAATGTGCTCACCCAGATACCAGACGTTGCCTGCTAAAGAGGTTGGTGTTTACACATCTACACACTTATACTATCCCTACATAATAAAATACACAGGATAATCTATTTCTTTCAGACAGCAGAGGCATTCATCATTTACATACTAACCAATACAGTTTTGAGTACTGTAAAAAAAAAAAAAAAAAACTTGAGCTTTATTTGTACCTAATCATCTATGCTGACAATTAAAGCATGCATCATTAAATGACTGAGAAGCCTCATTTGTTGTTTACCTATGCCACAAAACCGGTTTCGTGAAAACATAATAAACAATTGTCATTCATTTTTATTTATTATGTTATATATTTTTATATGCTTCTTGGGAGCTTTACCCACTATAGAATCCAGGCCAAGCAATACTTTGTTTATGATGCCTATACATATACTACATGCACAATATATATGGTGTTTTACATATTTCTCTTGCAGGCCATCTGGGGGACACTGCGATCCTGGGTTGGTGCTGTGGCTGTTGGAGCTGGGCACTAGAGGGTTAACTAAAACCTAAGAGAAGCTCCTCCCCCCCCCCCGCCTCAGTTCTTTCTAGTGCCCGTCGGAGTTGGGCGCTATCACTGGAAGCGTGCTTCCAATCCTTTTTATTTTAGTTTTTGCTTTTATTTTTCTTTTATTCTTTTTTTTTGCCGGCTGCAGGGTAGTAGGGGGGAGAACCGGCAGGTGCTTTCTCCGGTTCTCTCTCC
>JABWIB010009214.1:0-16476 GCA_016617825.1 Platyplectrum ornatum | reverse complement strand
ACAGTAACGCTGGTCAGTATCTGTGTGCAACATGCAACAATAAAGTATTCTCCCTGCATGCAAACACTAACATTCATTTTACCTCCCCTGCAATTCAACATGGTTTTACCCATGAGAGTTTAACTCATGTAAGTCATGAGAGTGAAAAGCTGAATCCAGTCCAGTGTGTGTACATGAATCAGCAGCTCATCAGGACTTTAAATTGTCAGTAATCTTTTAAATATATCTTTTTTTATTTTTGGAATAATATTTATTTAAATTTCAGCTGCAAGCTGCAGCACATAGAGTGCCTGAACCACCATGGCAAAGCTCTGTGTATATGTTGCCATGGCAGCAAAACGTGACAGAGGATCATGGGCATACAGGAGGAGGAAGGATGACTATAGGTATGGATGAAGAGGCAGAAGGGGGAGGAAAAAGGACTGTGGGCATATAGGGAGGAAAAAGAGGACTACGGCCTAAATGTATTAAGCAGGGAGATTGCAGGGAGATTGAAAAGTGTGAATGTTGCTCATAGCAACCAATTTAATTTAAACTCTCCAGTTTTACATACTAGAGAATGCGAGCTCGAATCTGATTGGTTGCAATCTCCCTGCTTAGTAAATTTACAAGTGTTTACAGGAACACAAAGGAAGGAAGCATGTCTTATATAATAACAAGTGTTACGAAATCACAGACAAAAGCATATACTATGATACACAATATAAAAATATATCACACTTTTGTTATTACAGGGTGTACCCTTCTCAGTTGATACATCGAGAAAAAAATATATATATTCACAAATAGGTATGTAAAAAAAAATCGTTCTTATTTATATGTTCATAGTCCTGCTATGTAGTCCAATCTTCTTTCTCTCAATGTTCTATATGACTTACTACACCGTGCTCATATATAATCTCCCACACCGTACTTGTATATGTGGAGAGAGGAAAGGCAGCAATAGTATAATACCATATGGGAAAAAATTATTAAATGAGGAACTGCACTTACATTTATATCCTCTTGTTGAAATGCCGGATGTCCTCTTTCAATCCCCTTTTTTTTTCTTAATGTCTTCTCAACTGAGAAGGGTATGCGCTGTAATAACAAAAGTGTGATATAGTTTGATTTTTTGTCAGATCTGTTTAGTTCTAGATAATTAGCCGATTGGCGGTCTGCACCTTTCTTTAGCGATCCCTGGAAGCGCCGGTTACTGTGTGACTCCCCTTGTATTTTGATACAAAATATAAGTCATCATCATGAAGCATAAAGCAAAGTAAAAAAAAAGAAATTCTGTCAGCTAAAATCAAAGTGTCATTCCAAGGTTTGTTTTTTGGGGTAAGGACAATGGTCCAGGAATCTTTCGATTCTGTTCACTGTAGAACCAACATCAATTCAACAACAAGTCACTGAGGCCCATGACCCACATTGACAAATTGAGATAACTGAGATACAAAGAGAGGGGGGATTTCTTAAACCATTCACCATTTTGCTAAAATAATACTTTAAGTTTTAAAAATAAACTAATATAAAAAAATATCTGTGCAGTCAATCTGTTCTTACCACTAATTGTCATAGTTTTCTGGAGAGTATATTTAAGAGTGCTTTTATTGTAATATGCTTCTACAATGTATTTTTTTGCAATTAAAACCTGAAGAAAAAAAAACCCAAAACAATAATAATATTATGTCACGCAGTTCTCTCCCTAGGTAGCTGCTTGAATGCCTCATTTTCTAAGCAATCCTTTGAATAATGCTCTTGGGTTTTGCATAATTATATAGTAGCACAAACATACTGTATCAAAGATCCAGAGCCAAATTAAAATTCATAAATATTGACAATGCTGAAAATAATGCGCTTGTTTGAAATCTTTTCTTTTTTCCTTTCTAAGGATGGTATATTCATTGTAAACCTTTTTATATCTGGGTTGGTTTATGGTAACAATGATTCTACATATTATACAGACCAGGTTTCTGAATATTTTCCTTATGAAATGAGAGAGTTGGTTTTGTGAAAATATAACTAATATAATGACATTTTGTGAACTACACACCACATATACCCCATTGATGTCCCATGGATTAAATAGACTAGACTCAATAAGACACAACACTTGCTGCAAGCCTTACACTATAGCTTACACCAACAGACCACAGGACATGTTTGGAAGTATGAACAGTTATTGCCATGTTGTAGAACAATGCATTTTCATGCCAAAAGGTTGCTGCAGCCTGTTATTAGACTTGGGCTGGAAACATCATCTGTCACCTTTAATACTGATTGCAATGAATTCAAAATACCTCCCCTGCAATTCAACATGGTTTTGCCCGTGGGAGTGGGAGGAATTTATGAGTTTAAGTCTTGAAAGTGTAAATCTGAATGTTGCGCCAAGAAAGCAACCCCTCTAAACTGTAAAGTCGCTTAACAGTGCGGTTGTTACATTAATGGAGCTCAGTGTAATTTGTCATCTAAAATTAGAGGTCTCTTTAAAGGGTGTAGTGAGTCTAATCCGTTTCTACTTTTAGGATGGCAAATACAATATATAAATAAATATATATATATATATATATATATATATATATATATATATATCGCCTCCATTCAACTTTTTGCAACTTGCTAAGGCAAAGCACTTGTAAAATAGTGGAAATGTTTTTTTTTTTCACTTAAACTGTTAATGACATTGTGTTAATGTCAATGAAAAGTGAGGAAATATTGACAGAAATGTAACTTTTTTGCACTTCTCGACCAACCAATCCTTTCATCCTGCAACCTTTTCTGTGGCAAGACCATACCGCATACCAGTGAACCCCAACCTGCTGCTGGTCAACATCAAAGCCAATGTTAACCAACTGAGGTTCTGGTGTAAATCTGGTGACCAGTTAGACTCTGCTCCTTAGTTCAGTGTACACTAGCTGTTCAGCTCTGAGCGTTACATAACCTGTATATCATTACTCACATATATCTCCTATACCAGTGGTTCCCAAACTGTGCGCTATGGCTCCATGGGCCGCGACGCTCTCACCAGGGTGCCACGGAATGTTTTACACCTGTTCTTGAACATCCTAACCATTTGTTCTAGGTGAAATAACAGAAAGAGTACTCCAATCATTTCTTCGTGGCCTATCACTGAGAGAGGTATGGTGTTATATTTGCTATTATGGTACATAGTTTGTGTTGCATTAAAATGTGTCTGTGTCCTGCCATCAATAATTTATAATAATTTATAGGCAAAGTGTAGGGACCTATCTGAATGAGGTAACCTTTTTACCTCATTAAAATGTGCACTAAGATCTGCTTATATTTGTAAAGCTTTGATTGCTTTACTTATTGATTGCTTTGCTTATAGTGAATAAAATATATACTTGATTATGTGTGTATTATTTTGGCAAAAATTTAATACGTATTTATGTCTTTAACAAAATAGTTATTGCGCAATTTTTACTGAAATACTGCTTGCTAATTATTTTGTCTTGGTGGGGGTCCTTGGAAAAACCCTTGGAGACCCTAAGGGTGCCTTGAACAGAACAGTTTGGGAATTCACTGACCTATACTATTATATTAACTATGCAATTTTTTGGAATCGTCCTTTAGATTTACTTGAAGACTATTATATGCATGCAAAAAGATTTAAGGAAAACTAAGATATAAGAAGGACGTATTTGACTTTCACTGCAAATTAATTCTGAACCAAAGAAAGCTGCTCTGATGATGATATCAATGTAGCAGCATATGAGTTTCTTCAGTATCCTACAGCCTGTAAATGGAAAATACTCTTTCCAAGGCATGCGGGTGGGATGAAATTTGAATTTTACATTTATTTTACTTTTGGAACAGTTAATCTTTTGGGTGGACTTCTTTAGAAACGTAATGTCAAACTGAGGAAAATTCCTTCTATAAAACTTTTCTAGGACGGAGTTATCTGTGAGGGTAGAGGTGCCTTGGGATTTTAGCACAATTCAACTGTTTATTGAGTCTATTTCATGACTTTCTTTCCATCTAAATCCATTCATCCTTTCTCCCCCAACTCCTTTGCCAAAGCCTATCAACCAGGCAAGGGGTGGGATATAGGGCTGAGATTTTTGAAGGCCAAATGAATCTCTTGGAACACAGCACAAAGAACAAGACTGAATGCTAGAATAGTCACGCATCCCAAGAGTGAAAAACGAATGTCTACTGCCCACACACACAAGAAAAACAAAACACAAAAATACAAAATAAAATGAGATTATATTTCAAGACTCTCTTGCAGGGGAAAATAGCTTATATGTTTTATTTTTATATGGCACTTAGAATTTTATGTGGGGATGTACACAGAATGTTTTAGTAGAAGTTATAATTTGATGTCTGAGTCACAGAGAAACAAAACTTGCCTGAGGTTACAAAATGCTGACATTCAAACTAGAGTTACCAGCAGCTCTTGCTATATCATTGCTTTATCATTATAGCTATTACTTTGACTTCTGGGATGGCTTTAAGTTGCTTTATAGCAGCAGTAACACAAGCATTTTGTACCTTTGACACAAAGGTTAGTGTGTAAATTTCAGAAAGCTGTGATTTTGTAGCTGCAAATGACAGCGTTCTGAGACAGCATTCTTCAAAACTTTTATGGGAAATTAAATGCGTTCTTGGAAACCATAAGTCTCTATTAAAATAAGTGTGGTAAGAAAGTTCTTTAAACCAAACACAATTCAAAGTGTTATTTTCCTTATTTGATGTGGCTTAGCTTACGTATAAGGAAAACAAGATTAATCAGCAGATCCTCCGTTACATTCTCAACATGACAGGTCCCTCTCCCCATTTTAACAGCAGACCGTGTGTCACAGAGAAGGATTATTGGTGCAGTTTGAATAACACGCTGAACTGTACTGAAACAAGCTCTTTCTCTTGGGAGATGCATTACAAGAACAGAGGCCATAAATTAACATTGCATGTCAAGTTCCTGAGCTGTAGAGCTACCAAGGAAAATTCTATCCAGAGATTTTACTGTTTTGTAGGGGGAAATCATTGCTGAATTCCCGGCTATTTTACATATGGAACAAACATGTCATGGACTTATGTCATGAAATATATTTCATTTTAATCATGATTAAATAATATTATATCCATTGTTTTCTCTTGGGAAGGGCATTACCAAATGGATGTAATAACATTAAGACAGACCAGATCTCACATTCAGTCAACATGAAATTTTGAGAGGGAAATTCTACACGTTTAATGGCAGTTGCAGCATGAGGCACCTAGGTGGTAGACTAGTTATTAGAAAAAGTATCATTAATCATAGTACATATGGCGGTGAAACAAAGTGATGGTTGTTTATGCATATATTTTAAGATCCAGGGAAACTGTTTGATATGATCTTAACATTTCCTTGGCGTAGGAATGGAGCATTACATCAGGATCAGGTGCATTGTTTTGACCTGCATAAAACTAATACAGTTCTCAAGTCTGCCCTGTAGAGAAACCCTAATAAGACCACCAAGTGGGAGCAAAGACATGTTTGGCAGACTTATGCTAATATTACAATATGCAATACACAATGTAACAATGAAACATAATGACAGATACACAGAAGTAACAGAAACTCCATGACATTTTTTGCCTGTAGTGTATAAAGTCCAGCCGAGTGTTGGCATTAACAATAAATAATGTCTTATGCAGAATTCTACATAAGTCAATGATTCCCATTCATAATTCAGTATAAAGCCGCCTTGTGTACGAGCATGTAATTGCAGCACATTATTGTAGCAAAGGTCCGTGTGTATAGGGACACTGTGCAGCTGGAGATCACTACTGAAATCTTACAAACCAGCTAATCTTTAGAAAAAATGTAAGTGTATACCCAACCTTACTGTTACACATTTATATATATTTATACAAGGCATTAGGTATGTATTACTATAGCACCACCTCAGGCAGCTCTGACTGTCGAGAACAAATTGCATTTTCAATTCAATGGTTCTTTAACAAAGATTATTTCAAGTTGTTTTATAAGATAAGGAGTGTCTTATAATGAATGTCTCCTATATGCATTCTGAAAATTCCCAGCTCCAGCAAAGTTTTTCTCTTGTAGAACATATTTTAAGATGAAATGATTAGGAAGGCATAAATTGTGTCTCTTGGCCTGGAATCCTTTGAGCATTTCAATCTTGTAGAATGTTAACTTTCTGTAAGCTCCAAAATGCCTAAATACAGAAGTGCAATATTTTAATCATTCAGTTTAATGGTGGACAAAATTTCATAAAACCTCTAGGACTCGTTAGACCAAACTTCGGCCCCACAATGTCCATAGAAAGACCTTTAAAATAAGAAGAATGCTTTCAAAAGGTTCATTTTTATCAAAGAGAAACATTTACCAGCAGATTCAAAGTGCGGGATACTCAGAGGTATTGCTTGATATAGCAGTGATAAAGAAAATGACTCAAAGAGACAGAACATTCCGCAGTACTAAAATACGGGAATGGAAAGATCAGACTGCACGGAAGCAGTGAATGTGTTCAATCGCTATACAATGGACACAAAAAAAATCTAACTTCTGTGTGATGTATTCGACAGTTGTAAATATAACTCTCTGTAAGGATGTGCAAGCTGAGAGCATTACACTGTTCCCTGCTTGCAGTTACTGTGCAGTAGGTTGTTTGGGAAGTGAGTGTGTTGGTACTTTAGTATGGAGTAGAGCAGAGCTACTGTTCTGGGAATGCGATTTAAGCATAGACATTTATGTTCTACATACTATGAGATATTCCTATAACTGACATAATACTCATAATACTTTCAAATTGATCATTTCTTTTTCCACCAAGAAAGAGCCGACAGCTGAAATGCGAGTATTTAGAAATAGGGAGGAATGTTAGGGTTAGGCTGCAGGAGTGGCTGGCATTGCTTAAGTCTGGATCCAGTCCTATATTCTATTTGTTTCAGCTACACAATGCACAAAGATTGGTGCAAAAGATGGCAGGTGCCTCCATTCATGTCTGGCTGACTTAGAAGTCAGCTTCTAAGTTTACAAACGTCTATCAAGAGAATCAGAATGTGTACAGTATGTGTTGGAATTGGTTTGCTACTGGAAAGAATATTATTCATAATTGGCAA
This sequence comes from Platyplectrum ornatum, assembly GCA_016617825.1. Classification (NCBI taxonomy): domain Eukaryota; kingdom Metazoa; phylum Chordata; class Amphibia; order Anura; family Limnodynastidae; genus Platyplectrum; species Platyplectrum ornatum. The sequence goes on along the minus strand of JABWIB010009214.1, from coordinate 9,402 downwards.
CAGATAGAAGACTCCAGTGAGCTTGCTGAAACTATTTACATGGTGACGCCATTTGCATTGAGAGTAACCACCTCAAAGCAAACAAATACATAATAAATGCTGGATAGCATATTACAAATTTCATGTACATAACACACTGTAAATGGCCACCTAAGTGTGTTGTAAGGGATCTACTGTGGAGTCTGGACTTCTGTATAGCTGTGCATGGAGCTGCACTGTCACTGACAAATTATTATCGACCTGCAAAACAGAACTGTATTACATCAAAGTCTTTTACAGACATATTCATGACTTTCAACCAGTAATAGAGTGCACTTGATGTGTAAGTATAATATTGTGTCTACATGTCATTATGAAAAGGTTACATGGCTGTCATGATTAATTGTATTCATACACTTTAAGTAGAACATCTTGCAGCTATAAGACCATCATCATTCTTTATCAAATAGGAAAAACCTTCAACAAATACAATCGAGTATAAATGAATGGATATATCTATTTGTAGATCTATCTCAATCCCTTAGTATACACTATGCAAAGCCCTGTAGTTATTCCTTATTCCTGGCAATAGAGAGCTGAACTTTTCAAACACATAACAATGATCAGTCTTCTTGCTGACATGTATGTTCTCTACTATGGTTATTGCAATAAATGGCGCCATAGAATAGTTCCTGCGACATTAAGAGACTTCAGTATTCATTTGCCACTCTGAAGATCGTTTTTAATAATAAAAACAGTGGAAAGATAAATTTGGTGATCTGTATTTTGAAACAATTATTTAATGAATGGACAACTATGCCAAAATATCGTATTTTTTGTATCCTACCCATTCATTACAGCAAATTATCTTCTTCCTGAAGTTCTCCACGGTTTCTTCAGTGGACGATAGAGGCAGCATTACCTGACTGAGTTTTGATATGCCAGAAAAGGATGGAGTCTGGAAAGGGAGTGTTAGGTTTAGGCTACAAGGAGCAGATGAAGCTTTAATAGGGAGTGTGAGGGTTAGGCTACGGGGTGCTGATAGAGCATAGCAGGGGAAGGTTAAACCTAGGCTGTAGGAAGGAGATTGCGCCATCACGCATTTACAGCATCTTGTATGGCTGCACTGGATGCACTGGGCATTGGGGCATCCCCAAAGCATTGGGGAAAACAGCTGGGCACCGCAAAGACATCTGTAAATTAAGTAGATTTTTATGGGATTTTTTTACAGGTATTTTTCTCTATTTTTTTTTACAAAAAAATAAAGTCGAACATCGGTGATCAATCAGAAAATCAGTTTCATCACCAATGTCGTTTGTTTATGTTTTTCGGCGTTTTGACGCCATTGGGGTTTTTTTAAGGTGGCCATCTACGGACCGATTTTTTCCCAAAACTCATGAATATCGTGGGTTTTAGTTAAAAGTCGGCCTGTGAATGGCCACCTTAAGGGGAAGGTTTGTCCAGCTAATTGTGGTAGGACTAGATGGTTCCGTTAAAGCCATCATTCTGGTACGGTGCATGTATTTTACATACTTGTGTGCAGTACTACTGTGAAAAAAAATAATTAGGTCAGATCTCATGTAGATGTGGATGTTATTTGAAATCAGGATTCAAACATCTATTCATTAATATTGTAACCTCTCCCACTTGCATAGATAGGCAGCAATACTGAACCCTATTCAGGTCGCTGAAAACACATTGTTTTCCGCAACCTTAATACGGAGATTGACCATAGAGTGCACATGCACATTCTGGCTGCTTTTATTTGGGAACTGGATCCTCAGGGTCCATCTTTTCGCAATGTATTGCATACAGGAGGCGGGAGGGATTTGTGCATCAGCGATGTTTTCACTCGGGGGAGGGGAAGCTATTTAAGTAGTACAGTAAGGGCTTGCTTCACTCGAACTATGCCGGCCTTTGTACCACCTTGATTTTAAGCAAGAACTGTGCAGAGACTATAGGGTTCCTGTGTGAATTCGTCTCCTGTATATATGGGGAGAATGGTGGGAATGGTCTCTTCCTCTATACGCAGGTGAATCTGCATATTGCAGTCTCTGCAAACCTATGCAATTACAGAATTTGATGCACCACTTAAGTCTGGATCCAGTCCATTAATATTAACTGTTAGGATTCAATTGCTGAGCTAATCACAAAAGTATGATAGTAACTCTTAAATCTGGATGGGCTAAAATACAAAATTCTGACAAATAAATATTTAGGACATAATAGTAAATTGGTATTTTTCAAAATAGCAATTAACACTGTGAAACGTTGCATTGCAAGGGCATTATTAAAGTGTAAACATATTAAATATTTTTTATCAGACATGAATATGTTTTATTTAAACTTAGATAATTTCTGATGCTCTGTTTATGAGAGAAAGTTGAACAGCAGCCCCTAGTGGTAGACTTTAGAACTGTAAGCTGAACAAAATGTAATATATTACTTATGCTTTACCATTTATGAAGACATATGATAAAATCTGCAAGAAAATGCAATGATTACAATTTTTGCAAACTAAAGTAACAAATTATGTGTATGCTATAATGTATGGACCAAATCTAGTCTTTACATACTATCACGGTCTTACGAGTTGGCAAAACCATGTTAAATTGCAGGGGAATTCAATTTCATTTGATGCAAACAGTATTAGAGAAGATGTTTCCTAGCACAAGTCTAATAACAGTGTAACAGTAACACTGGTCAGTATCTGTGTGCAACATGCAACAATAAAGCATGTTTGTTGATATATTGACCTGAGGTGAGCAACTTTTGTGGTCAGGATTTAACCACTGAGTATCAATTTGTATTGTTTTGCATTCTCCCTGCATGCAAACAATAAAATAAATTTTACCACACCAGCAATTTAACATGGTAAATCTTGAGCAAAGCTTGGCATACACTATAAGATAAATTGTTCCAATCGAAAGATTTTTCAAGAGTGGGTAAAACCATGGTGAATTGCAGGGGAGGTAAAATGAATGTTAGTGTTTGCATGCAGGGAGAATACTTTATTGTTACATTTTGCACACAGATACTGACCAGCGTTACTGTTACACTGGGGCTGATTCAGCCCTGCGCCTCTGCCGGTCAGGATGGCGGAGACACGAAGTTTCGCCGATCTACGCGTGCACAGATCGGCTCTGAATAGCGATCACTGCGAGAATATAGTAGCATCCGGAACAGCATCCGGAGCCTCTGCGATTTTAACTATAGCACAGGGATGCGGGGCGTACGGCATTGCACAGCTCTGAATCTTGCTCTGAATCCGGTCCACTGTTATTAGACTTGGGCTAGGAAACATAATCTCTCACCTGTAACACTGATTGCAATTAATTCAATTTGCCTCCCCTGCAATTCCAAATGGTTTTGCCCACTCTTTCTATTGGTACAATTTATCTTATAGTGTATGCCCAGCTTCAGTCAATAGTGCGTAAAATGTGGATCTGGTACTATGTGAGTTACACTTCCACCTTTTTTTTGGGTACAAGTGTATACCTGAGCAAACCATTTTGCAATGTGAGGGGTGCACATGAATTATATTTCTGTTGCATGCTTGAAAATACTTTACTTTGGCGACATGAACTTACAGACTGCAGAGCTTTATGTTTAATGTGTAAATTAGAGTTGATCTAGAAAACCTCACCTTTAAAATTTTATTCTGTTTTTACCAATTAAATTTGCCTCCCCTGCACTTGTTTTGCCCTTACTCCCAAACTCTGGATTAGCCTCCTTGCAAATGTCATGTTTACGTGTATTATTTAAACAATTGCAGGTCAGAGTTTGTGGAAAGTCTGGAAAGCATGACACAATCACTTGAAACTTGCTTCTGCTGCATCCAACACTTCAGGGAGGTTGGTGTATAGCTTCTCTGTTAGTGATGCCTCAGTTCTTAACACCCTATCGATATCTTTAATTGCTAATGATTACTGTGTATGTTCAAATTTCAGACTGGATCAATAACATAACATGAATTAAGTAAATTAAATATAACAAAATATGAGTTTATGTTCAATTAAAATGAATATAAATTGTGTGTTTCTCAGCTGTTTTTTGCAACGGACAATGAATTATTAATTAATGGATTAGTTAATTATTAAATTAACAACTAGAACCCATTAGTGCAGGCCAGCTTATGATGCAAGCACATTGTTGCCTGTCCTAGCAAGTTGCAGCCATCCTGATGTAACAAAAATAACTGGATTTTTACCAAAGACCGTGTTTGTCCAATAATAAGACACTGTCTTATTTTTTTTAAAGGGCCAAAAAACACCCTAGGGCTTAATTTCGGGGGAGGGCTTATTTTATTGAACACTGACAACGCTAATGCAATGCCCCAAGTGCTGCTGATATAATGCCCCCTGACACAGACTATAATATATATATATATATATATATATATATATATATATATATACACACACTGTGAGGGATGGCACAGCCATCAGTAGCAGTATGGTGTCAGGGGGGAAGCTTGTTCCCTGCAGCCAGCAGCCACAGACAGGGGGAAGAGGGGCCACACACTGACACTAAGTGATAAACTCACACATTACTCACCCCTCTGCCTGGTCTCCCTGCTCCCTGGTATAAGTCTCAGCTGCCGGAGACTGTGCTGTGCAGGCAAGCAGAGGATTTCCAGCAGCCCCGTGCAGCACAGCCCCGGCAGCTGACACTTATATCAGGGCTGAATAACCAGGCTGAGCTCCGTGGCTGCCCCAGTGTTTGTTTACAATAGGGGAGGGGGGAGGAGGGAGCATGTGCTCTGACAGGAAGCCAGCGTGCAGCAGGGACGTAGGTATCGTAGTGTCTAGATGAGATAGGGCTTATTTGGCGTAGCTTAGGGCTAGAGGAACAGTGATTTAGATAGGGCTTAATTTCGGGGTAGGGCTTATTTTAGACAGTGTACTGTAAAATAGGGTAGGACTTATTTTCAGGATAGGTCCTATTATCGGGGAAACACGGTACTTAGATTTAGTACGATTATAAGTCGTACTAAACTGGACAGAACTTGCTTAGTATTACAGCACAGGACCCAGTCTTAAAGCCTACTCGTAAGAGATAAATGCAATCTACCAGAAAGTGTGAGGCCTGGGAGACACCCAAGGCTGCCATCAGGGGGGGACAGCCGGGCCTACAGTCCCGGGTCCGTCCATCCCTCCACCCCCCGGCAGTGGCCCGGCGCCCTGTACTGGTGTGCTGGCCACTGCTGCCTGAACTCACTTAGACGCCATTACTGGAGCCTGGTACATCGTTAGCATGTAGTGAGTATGTGTGCACATTCCCTATCCAGGCCTGGGACAAAAGTAACACCAGCCTCCTTTTTCTGAAGAAAGGGAATTTTATTAAATCTACAGATTTTACTGTTCCATAAAAAAAATAGCTTTTTAACTTAGTGTACTATGATGGCACTTGAAGGCACTGTGAATAGCGCTGCAAGAAGGAGATTTAGCAGATCATGCACTCCACTTGTAATGTGCTTGGCTTTCGCCTGGGGCAAGCATCATATTCCTGACTGCGACACAGGCACACACAAAAAGGAAAAAAAGTAATAAGGTATAAAGTATTTACTTTACACAATTCCTCATTAAAGCCACAAGAATAGCTCCAAAAGAAGTGAACTGTGTATTTTTAGGTAACAGGTTCCTTTTAAATGTAAGGCTGGCAGGGATTGATTGGTGAGTTGAATACTAAGCTGAATCTATGCCCTATTCCCGTAACTCAAAATAACATATCTGCTTGTTTTGTTTCTCCTGCTAATCCTCACAGGGACTGTTTGTCGTCTGTTGGGGAATGGTAGCGACTAGCGACTGTTTGGTGTCTCGGGGCTACAGCAAAGAGACACAAAAATAACAACCAGGAATATTTGTGAACTAGCTTGAAAAAATGGAAATTGAGCTTTCCCCTTTATAGGTGTCACTTGCTTTGATTTATTTTTTTTTGTGTTCATACATTTGAAACAGAAGCAAGTCTCTGATAACAGCATCAAGGGTGAGTGCAGGCAGCATCTGTGTGTAATTACCCAGCAGTTCAGGTGAACATGGGCTTGAAATGTCCAATCTCTGTGCTGAAAAGGCATTTATGAATCAAGCTGGTAGTGTGAGACTTTATTTTAAAAAGTGCTGTTTTTTTAACAAAAAGTAATAATATAGTAGTAGTAATAATATAGTAATAATATCATATCTAATATCATGATACATTATTTTTTTTCTCATTGGTCTATATTGATACATATTTCCCAACATTTACAGCATCATATCTATAAAAAGTAGTAAGTGAAATCATTAAGAACTATTATAGACTGTGTAAATAGGTATATTGTAAGTTCCCCACATTTACTGAACTGCAGGATTGGAAATGTGATGATGTAGCAACCAATCAGATTCCAGCTGTCAGTTTTACATACTGGAGAATGTGAGCTCAAATCTGATTGGTTGCTATGTGCAGCATCTCCACTGTGCCAACTTCACCTCGTTATTAAACATAAATCTTATAATTGCTTCATTACACTTTAGCTAACCATAGGATTGTAATGTTGGGACACCATGTTTAACTCTCATTCCTTTCTAATGGTCCTATAATTTAAATTGTTTGGTGGTTCTTCTAACATGCGTAGATCCAAAAAGAGCTACGTATATAGTTCCATTTGGTGTGACACAGGGCTCGAAGTGGGGATTCTATAGTGCTGGTATGGCGCTAAGCCCCGCCCCTTACATAAGCCCCGCCCCCTCCAGACACGCAGTTTTTTCCAGTGATGGGGGTGGGGCTTAGAAAAGGAGGCGTGGCTTCACAGGAGAAGTGCAGGTATGCCATACCGGCATATACCGTCCCACTTCGAGCCCTGACAGTGATTTGATGCTGGCTAGGTCTTTATAAGGATAAATATGTTCTTTTTCTATATGTATGTATTAAGAGATTTGGCTTATGATAATGTAATGCTTAATATATGTGATATTTCACCAATATAACTTCAGAGTATCAGGTTTATGTTGAAGCTTTTCTTTGGGTAGATGTATTGGTCTACATAATCAGATGGCATAACTGTAGGCAAATCTGGTACCCATCGGCATTCCTCTTTGTTGATAGAACTTGATATGAAATCATGGGTAATTGTGATGTTATTTTCACTTGATCCCATTGGATCATTTGGATTTTCTTTAATCTCTCTTAGAGTTTATCATTGAGATAAAGAAGGTAATTTCTAATCATTTTTGAGAGAGTTGAACTTTCACATACGTATGTAAAAACTGTATTTATAATGAAACATTAGCTGTAAGTAACCCAGTACGTGACATGAGAAGCTGCATTAATGATATACCCAGCTGTTGCAGATTTTCTAATTAAACATTGTGTCCCCTCAAAATGGGAGCAACAGAGACACACAATTCTTCACAAATGAGGAAATTGATGATAAGTAATGAGATGCATTAAACTTAAGATTTTTAACTCAATGTTAATGTGAAATAAGAAGCACCTACCACCTAGTAGTAGAATATTTGGATTTTAAACTATAAACTAGCAAAACACAATGCCTCCAGAGGCTGAACAAGGTATCCGGATAGTTCTTACATCACCATAGTTGATAAACTTAGGATTCCACGCCATCTCCATCATACAGGCACTTACCAGCACTAGAATGAAGTAATAGTGCTGTAAAAGCCAAGTAACATCCGACATATTGCAGAAAGGCTATTTATGGGAAATTTTTAAATCATTGACCACATAATTATTATTAAACATTTTTGAGAATTGAGAATTTTGTAGATACTGAATTTGGGAAAATCTGTACCCCCTGATTGGCTATGACCTGTTGCAATGGTTAAGCCTAGGGCCACATCTGGCCCCACTCTCATTTCATTGTGTGACACCCCTTACAGCACATAGCAGCCATGGAAAAGTACTTCTTGCTGTAATGATTAGTAGTAGGCAATAGGTCTTGACCCCCTGACTTCTGTTCCATCATTACCTTCCCAAAGCACATTGAGATGGACCCTTCAAGTCAACCTCTTAGTAAGTCAGATCCCACTGTGCTCCACCTCTTACAAGTACTACAGCACACAATGTGAACTTAAATCTGGATCCTGTCTCCATGTTGTTTGCACTTTTTAATTCAGGTAATAGCAGGTACTTTATAAAGTATCCTAAATAATCCTAAATAAAAGTATCTGCTTGGTCCCTACACCAACCCATTCTCCCTGGTTTCCTTTTTAGTTTTAATGAAAGTCCTTGCAATCTTGAAATGGAATGCATCAAAAGTAGTAAAACGCAGCTAAATAAACTACACAACATTTGAAGGTAATTAATCACATAGTGATGCTAATCCTCTGTTCTGATTACAACATATATGTAATTTGTTTTTTTGTAAGACCTCCATCTGCCATGACAACATCGTATAGAACTGTCCACACTAAACATGAAAAACCACTGATATGTAAACACTTAGTCCAGCAGTCATTCCACCCACATACATAACACTGCTACTGTCCCTGCAGCTCTAGTGTACATATTAATGTATCTCTATAGCCTACATATTAATTAGAGATGAGCACGCATTGAATTGTGGTTAGGTAAGTAATGGGTTACCAACTTAATATACACATTAATTCAGAGCAATATGTCTGGTAACATATCAAATAAGTACACTTTTTAATGAGCACCATACGTCCGTCATGTGTGGCAGAGTTTATACACTTGAACTGGCAAATATAGAAATATCTAAACCATGTAACTTAAAATATCCGATGATATAGTACACTGGCCATTTAGTTACCTTTTATAAACATCTAGGTTATATTTTTATTAACAATAATTATTATAAAAATAATAGCAATGGATCACATTCAGAGTTCCGGTGTCAGTGGCTCATGCGGCCAAGAGGTGGCCACTCCACTTGCACAGAGTTACGACCACATAATAATAATAATGCTGCCTGCTTGTGGCCCGTGCAGGTGGTCACAACCCAGGCTGCTTTTGTCACGGGAGTCATGAGAGAAGTTTCCCACCCTCCCTTTCCCTCTTTTAATTATTGAAGCATAGATATTAGTGGTTTCTTAAGTTGGACATTTAGTTGCTACTTTGTTATTATAGCTTACTTAGTTATAGGCTGCATTGGTGCAGTGGCTGGATGAGGTCTTCAAGGACGGAAAATGGCACCAGGGTAGAGGTTTGGATCATTATTCTCATGGTGAGGATATGCCTGTACTGTACATTGTAATGAGAAATTCCGCCCCCTTGTCATCACAACCCAACTCCTCTTACATTTTAACTAGGGCCTGAATAGGGTGCATTGTATCCGGAAAGGGAAGCAAGGTTACGTGCACATGTGCAGAATGCAAAAATGTATATATCAAGTCCATCCCATATGCATTTAGGTCACAATAACACACATGCAACCTACACATTAAATGGGATTAATCTAGGGGAGTC
>JABWIB010009213.1:12032-24665 GCA_016617825.1 Platyplectrum ornatum | reverse complement strand
CACTGTTATTAGACTTGGGCTGGAAACATCAGCTGTCACCTGTTATGCTGATTGCAACTAATTAAATTTACCTCCCCTGCAACATGGTTTTGCCCATGAGAGAAGTCATGAGAGTGAAAAGCTGAATCTGGCCCAATGTGTCTCATCCAAGACACTGCAAATCCTTTCATTCATGCATTATTGATCTCACAAGCGGATTATTGCAACGCTTTCCTAATTGGGCTAACACAGTATAAAATTGTGATACCCTGGTTCCGGTATTTTATGGGTTAAAATGTCCAAATTGTAATTGATAGTTTGGGCTATGACTTAGTTGTTGGTCAAAGGAAACAATGCGGTCATGTAGAGTGTGATTGGCTGATGATAAGGAAGTTTCTAGAATGGTCACCCAAGTGACAGTTCACAGCGTGCGCTGTTTCAGGTCAAATGAAATATGATTGCTTAGTGACGCTGAGAGGAAGGGTATAAAAGGTCAGGTGGAGCGGGAAAAGTGTTTGGTATGGTACTAGCTAGACTGAGTGTACAATTGATTCCACCTTGCATGCGGCAATGAACATAACAGAGAAAGAGGTGAAACACCTAGGTGAATGGGCCGAATATGAAGATCAGAGTTCGGTGGCAGATGAAGAGAGAGAAGGGACCCTGAGTTTGGAGTTTGTCCAGTTCCGGTGATGGGGAGGTGCAGTACGCAGTAAAGAGAAGGTCGGTGAACGTGGTGAGGCCTTATAGTACCGAATCCTCTGCCAGTCAGTCCATAAGGGAAGATTCACCTACCGGAGAGTGGACGGAAGAGCCGGAACAGAGTAGGGAGTGGCCGGGATGGTTTATCTGAAGCCACAGAGGGATAGAACTAATTGAGAGAAAGGGAGAGCCGGCGCTGCTAGGCATAAGGAAAAATGGTTGCTAAAGCTATCGTAGAGGTCGGAGGAAGCTAGAGTATAACTCTTAAATTCAGCAGTACGTATGTCTGGATCCAATTCCTTAAGTGTAAATTATTATTTTGCTTTGGTCTGGGTCCAGTCATTTTTGTCTGTCCAATTTTAAATGGAACCTGCACCAAGCAACGAAAACAATATTGCTAGGAGAAATCTAGACATAGTTCTATGTCCCTGTTACTGGCACATCACCTCCTTCCCATCACAATCTTATATTGAGGTATTAAATATAGTTAAATAAAAAGTGCGTCTGGATGCGTCATTGAATGGTCACATGTGCCTTCAGGCTGTGTTACACGTTCCTCTACTTAAGTGTCCCTGATAACGAAGATAGTGCTTGAAGGCATCACTTTTATTACACATTAGTTAATATTTTCTTGATAAGGACAGTCACTGTGTGTCAGTAAGAAGCAAATGATTGCTATGCATATATAAAAGTTACTCATTTAGCCACTTTCAATTTAGTTTTACGTAATAACTGATGTCTACCTGGAACTGCTGAAGTAAAATATAACGCAATGTATGTCGACGTCCTTACACAATGAAATGCGTAACAAGTCAGTGATGATCAGCCACAGACAGTATAAAAACACTACATGTCTCTACCATTCACAATTGCCTTTAACTTGAGAGAAGATCAGACTGGTTCCATAAGCCATCATCACAGGTTACGAAGAGCAGAGAGTCTTAGCGATGAAGGTTCTAGTCGTCTCTGTGTTGGCTGGTATTGTTCTGCTGGTAGCAGGTTAGTATTGATAGGATGGAAACATTTATTGAGTTGCATTGTTTGGTTATAGCCTCTATAACTTCTTTCTGTATGAATGCAAAAATAAATAGTGATAATATTGAATATAGAAAAAATAAATATTATTCTTATTTGATATCTGTGGCAACAGGGCTGGAAGTCGGGGTGTATACGGGGGTATGCCATACCGGCACTTCTCTATCTGACGTAATAGAAAAACTACAAATCTCCATTGACTTTTATTATATTTTGGGTTTCCATATCGCCACTCCTAAATGTCCACTGTGATCACTGAGTGGCACACACATTGGTCCTTTCCCTATAATGTATAATAATTGGCTGATTATTTATAGTGTGTGGCTATCTTAATATTATTGTTGGTTTGAGCCAGTGGTCAAAGTGGAAAAGTAAAAGTGGTGGTATGGAAACACAGAATATAATAGAAGTGGAAAATGGAGATTTGTAGTTTGTCAGTTACTTCAGAGGGAGAAGTTCCGGGTATGGCATACCCCACTATACACCCGCACTTTGAGACATGGTTTAAGGATATGTTAATGTATACAGTTTAATACATCTCTGTATTAGCATTTTGCATGTATTTATGCACAGAACCTATGTTTTATTATTATTAACATTGACAAGCTGTTTTACATATTGCTTTTGATAATCTATAGCACGTGAAGAACAACAAAACAATTATGAATTCCTGCCCAAGGATTCTACGAAACTTCATAATTCGCCAAATACAGAGAAACGCCATAATAACGACAAAGGGGGATGGAGTAGGGTAATTACTATTTTAGAAGAGAAAAATGTTGCCTACATCCCAAAGGAGCAAAATAAACACAGAGTAAGGAAAACTGTTGAATTGTACACAGAAAATGGATCTGGGGATATGTACACAACCCCGGAACAGTCTACCGAGCCTACTGGGGCTCCCGAAGGGTCAGGGGACGGCTATACAACCACTGAACACTCTACAGAAACAACCGACATTCCAGAAGGATCAGGAGATGGCTATACAACCATAGAAACGTCCACACAAATAACCATACCAACGGAGACATCAAAACCTGCAGGTAACAGATTCTGAAACTGTGTCGAGTTTAGATCATACCCGTTGGTTCCTCCGACATGAAGATGATGGAGTGTTCTATATATTCTCTGATTCCTTTTCCTCCTTTAACTGTACACACTGCAAAGTTCATGTTCACAGCTCTCTCAATCAGTATTTTGCAGGGTTATATTTCAATTTAATCACGCTAATGTTTATATCATCTTCCACAGAAAAGTGCAAGAATGGTGGTACCTTCAATGGAGACATATGTGTCTGTCAAGTTGATTTCTTTGGAGACCTCTGCGAGTTCATTACAAATAAAATAACTTTTGGTAAGTATTTAAGTTATTTTCTAATACAGCAGTCAAATTATGGATATCAAACATTGCTATCTGTTTTACATTCCTATTAGGGTTTATAAATTAGCTACTCACAACTGTAAATGTTCCTGTAATTAACTTATTTATATTTTAATCATAGTTTTAAAATTACATCCCAAATATGTAAGCGCCATGCTTATTTTTTATTTTATAATGACAATTCCTTTTAATGTGTTTAATAATTATCAATAACATAAAAAATGTATAAAAAATATCATATGCAAAAATGAAAAACACTTAGGCAACGTTGGCCAGTTCTGAAATCTTAAAGCTGACTCTACTGTTGTGTAGGTCCAAAGATCAACTACACTGTGAATGTGGAGCTGAAAATAACTAATGTGGAGTTTTCCAAAAACCTGGCGGATAAAAAAAGTCAGGAGTATAAAGAGTTTGAGACCAGATTTAAAGCAGAGGTGAGAGGGTAACCTTTTATATATACATATATAACATATAAAACATATTAGTCACCTACTACTATTAATGACTTGTTTCTTCTCAATCCATGTAGATGAAGTTGGTCTACAACATGTCCGAGTACAGAGATGTGAACATACTGGCTGTCCGGTAAGAGTCACTGTTGATGTCAATGTTACTTTATTATATGTACATAGCCCACATTTTCCAATATTAGGTAGCAGTCTTGGTAATGTGGCTAGTGAGTGTATTAGGGTGGATAACATCTGGGGGCACAGCATAGACTTCTCGGGTATTTGAAACACCTATATATAATGGCATTTTAATTGGTACACACAATGGCAATTACGTTACACAATTGGGCCAGATTCAAACTAACTACTGTACATACATGCACTAGTAGGTTGACAGTCAACATATTTTCTGTTACATGCCATAGGCTTCAAGAAGTTCACAGAATATGGAGAGTCTTCTAATTCAATGTCTAAGTTTCTTCTATATTACAACCGTTCCATTCTTAGGTCTTTGTGCTAATACTGTATAATATTGTTACAATCCTACTAAATAATTATAAAGTTGACTATTTATACTTTCTAAATAGGAAAGGGAGCAAGGCTCTCTCCTCTCCCTCTTATCCCTACCTCTCCTCGCTTATCTCCATCCACACTCCGTCCTGTCCACTCCACTCAGCCACCGTCCACCACCTTGCGTTTCTTTATAGTAGCCTACTCCTACCCCAACTAATCCTTCTTCCTCTTCTGCACTGTCTACCCTTCTCTTTAAGGATGTAAGCTGTGACATGCAAGGCCAATCCCTGCCCCATCCTATGTCCCATGTCATTATATTATATTGTACCCAACCCTATATGTTATTACTCTGTACCCCAATGCTAGGTGTGCATTGTATGTAAGTTATACAACCAATTGAATTCTATTTATAGCTTCTGTAGTCAATTCTAAAAATGATAGCAAGGTCTCAAATCTTAGTAAATCTTTAATTATTACAGTATCTCTATGCTGCGACATCTATCTTTACACTAATTGCTGTCATTCCTTTCCCAACAGAACGCAGGACAGCGCAATTGTTCGGGCCTCTGACGTGACTGATGGCATCATTGTTGTTCATGATGTAGTTGTTGAAATAGAATACACACTCCATAATAATAACCTCCCATATGAGACCATAGTAGAGACATTGAGAACACAGCTAACAACCCTTGAGGATGATTGTACAAGTGGAACATGTAAGTATCCTCCAGAGCAACAACCTATGCTTACATACAATTAACAAACAGGATTTTTCCATAGCTTCAGTTCATACATCCCATGTCATTATATAATATTGTGCCCAACCCTATATGTTATTATTATATATACCCCAAAGCTAGGTGTGTATTGTATAGCTTCAGTTCATACATTCCATGTCATTATGTAATATTTTACCCAACCCTATATGTTATTACTATGTATACCCCAATGCTAGGTGTGTATTCAGTTCATACGGTAGCAAAAACTCCAAACAGCAATAAAGGTCCACATGCTGGAATTACTTACTACCTCTATAGCACAAAGCAGACTGGCTGGAGAGGATCTCCACACACCACAGCTAGTTTCCCAACAATCTCACTAACTCCGTCCTTAACACACAATACACACAATACAATATATGAACCAATAAGCCCTTATGTATAATTCTGCCATCTGGTACTATACCTGGATAAGATACACATGTGGCTGCTACCTCCTTTACAACCTTGCCCAATCGCCAGAAAACCACCATACAATGTCCCGATAACCACTTTTTGCAATTTGTTTTTGTACTAGAAATCATTGAACTATCTTTTTTTTCTTTCTATCATTACAGCTAAGGATACCCTTTGCTTCGATGGACGTGTCCTAGTGATCACCCCAGCAAAGTCAACAGATAAAGGTAGGTGATGAATAAAGATATCAACAGCACTTTATGTTCTGTTTGCTGATATTCCCTTCCACAAATATATTTCCTTTTTGTTTGGCAGAACTTTGCAACAGCAGAATCCCTGAATATTATCACAATTACTTCACTCCAAACTTGACCGAGTATGGATTAAGGTGTTTATCGGATTGTAATCCTGAATCCAGAAATTACAAAGACTGTCATGGAGGTGTCTGTCAACTCGTTGCAGAGACTGGTGTCAGCTGTCAGTGAGTATATCCAGATTACTGTCTACATTTGATGATGTACTAAGATCTGTCTTTAACATAATGGCCTAAATTCACTAAGCGGGGAGATTGCAGGGGAATTGAAAAGTGGTGATGTTGCCCATAGCAACCAATCAAATTTGAGCTCTCAGTTTCATTTTACATACTGAATGTGAGTTAGAATATGATTGGTTGCTACTGGCAACATCCTCACTTTTCAATTACCCTGCAAACTCCCTGCTTAGTGAATTTAGGCCATTATGTTAAATCCAGAGATTTCATGTGCCCCAATATTATCTTATGTATGGATCAGATTATGGTAGCATGACACGTAAATTTTGCAGACTTAAGGAATGACATATCCAATGCTTTCAAATAGAGAACCTAGGTGCCCTCTTAGCATGGGTATGCTTTATTGTTTCCCTGCACATTACAGCCAAGCCCTCTTGATATGTACCAATCTCAACTTGTATACTGATCCCATTTTCCATGTGATAATGATTTAAAAGTTTTGGGTGACCAAGTTTATGAATTTCTGTTTTTGCGCTGAAACAGATAACTTGTGAACCCACAGATGATTGAACATCTGTATATTAAAACTACAATCACAAAAAAATATCTAATCTCTGAAACAGGGTATAGTAGCACTTACACTGCTATACCACTGCCTTTAGTGACCTGTGTGGATCACAAATCCTTGTGACAACCGATTCGCACGGATCCTCCAAACACTGTTCCTACTATATAGTTTAAATATACCCCCACAAACTTTGCGCAGAAGTTGAGTGTAGGACCAATAGATCTGGTTCAAAGATATGAAAGCTTCCTGAAGACCATGGTCTCCATGAATGAAAGATAATTAAAGAAGCTTAAAAACGTTTCTGGTGGTATCTAGACAGGTTAGATGAACATTGGTTAGATGAGAGAAGGTCTGAAAGGTCTTTAGAATAGAGTTTGGTTTTATCAAGTATAAGATTCACATTAATGTATAATAGTAATAAAAACACATGAATAGGAGGAGATTGTAATGATAACATATTGTATATTAATAAATCTAAGGTAAGTCTATTACCTGTATTCTGACAAAATCCTTAAAATGTTGTAAACTGTTGATAAGCTGATCCATAAATGAATTTGTAAGCAAATCATCCATTGATTTTAAGGTTTTCTAAGGTCAAACCTCCACAAAACTGAAACTGACCTGAAACCCCAATAGCGTGTAATTATTTACTATGGTTTATGTGACATAGTAACATCAACACACAGAAAGTGGCTGCAGATAAGAGCCACACAGCCCATTGAGTCTGGCAAGTTTGTTTAAAATTATACTGACCCTATGTGACCCGCAATTTAGATTAGATTTAGAATATCTTTATTTACCTCAAGCATAAAACTCTTCTACTGCAATTTGCCTATTTCTAAAAAAAAAGTACATATTATACCCCGTTCACATTACCTCAAATTACCTGTCTTTTCTGATGTAAAAGCGGCTGCAGTGAACAAGCTGGCTTCTAAACTCAGTGTGAACGCTCCATTTACAAAAAGCCGGCTACTGAAAGCTGGGGTTCAGAGGCTGTTTTTTAGAAGGGGTTTTGCCCTCCTATCCGGCTTTTTCAGTCAGTGGGAACAGTACATAGCTGGCTTTCCTCTCCCATTGTGTTTTTGCAGCGCTGATTGCCTCACACAGTGTTTCCAGCACAACACTGCCTGTCTCTCCCTCCTTCCCCCTCCCCTCATGTAAACAAACAATCACAGCCAATCACAGTACATTATCTGAGTAATCATGTGTACTGGTAGCAAAAAGCAGGGTTCAATGTGAACAGTACAGGCCCTGCTTTTTTTTACAATAAAGTTGGCTTTTTCAGCTAATATGAATTTTTCACAGCCCCTCCTCTTTTTCAAAGCTGGTAAAGCGAACGGGGTATTAGTTTAAGTGCCTATCTTAACACATGAAGAGCCTTGATTGAACATACTGTATATAGGAACGTATGTTTGGGAAATAAAGGTTGTGCTAAGTCCTGATTTTCATGAGATCTTAGAGGTCCAGTCCAGAAACAGCAGATATCGCTATATTCAGGGTTTGTAAATATCAAAAGTCAGAAGACAGACTTTATCACATGCAAGCCATAATATCTGGGCTTAGTAAATAGATCCCTTAGAGCTCACTGAAGTGTCTTTACCCAAAGTTCAAATTGAAATTACTGGGTTACACACTAATGTCATGACCATATAAGACCTCCAAATAAGAGTACAAGTCAACTAAGCATCAGATATAAATTTGTTGGTAAATTTTGGAATGTTATAGACATATTCTGTATGTAATATCTGGATTTATAGTATACATTCTCTCCATGGTCATATCCCCTTTGTGTCTGTGTTTTTTTAAACAGCTGTCCAAATCATGACATTTACTTCTATACCTCATGGAACTGCAAGGAGAAGATACTAAAGAATGCCGTGTATGGAGGAGTAGGAGCGTCCATTGCTGTCCTTATAATAGTTGTTGTTGTGCTGGGAATTATCCTATTCAGACGGAGAAGGGCCAAGAGCTGGTGAGTATTGCACTGTGTATAGAAAAATTCATTCAAGTTGTATCTTCTGTTACTCTTCTGTCAACAGAAGAGTAATCACAACCAAAAGCCTTAATAAAGCACAAATTCCAATAATTACAAAGATTGCTATCAATAGTACCATAATATAATGTCATAGTTCAGTGACTGCTGAAAAACTTGTAGAAAATGAAACAGTCAACAACAATATAGTAACAATATTGAATACAATGTTTGTTGTACAAAGACAAAAATCTAGTGTTGTAGGGAACTTGTTTTTAATCATTATTTAATCATGATTTTTTTTACTTGGATACTTAGGTTTGATATGTACTATAGCATACAAAAACAAATCAAATTTGAAACCTTCTTAGCAGTCATCCATGAACAAGATCCAGAATGAATAAACCTAGCCTATTGCATACCTACTGTACGAGGTATCCCAGTTCCAGCAGGAAAGTTCCTTTTTGGGTTACTGTCCTGCTGGGATGCTGGAGAAGTTATGGATACACTGTGGTATGAAGGGGGCTTGTTTTTGGATGTAAAGAGTGTGCACGTCTGGATCCGGTCTCAGATGTTACTTTAGAAAGAACCTCTTTTTGATCACACATCACAGTTGGGTTACTTTTGAGGGCCACACAACCTACTGAGAGAGATTGAAGAATGTAGCCCATATGGCTAGTAATAGAATGGGAAAACAAAATTGTGGTAGAGACTAATGTAGTAGAATAATTTATACATGCTTGGGGTAATGGTTAATTCATTTGTAGATTATTCAGAGACAAATAGAGTGGTCTACTTACAAAGAGTTTCTTTCCATTCCATTACTTCTCAAATGATAGGCCCATCTTTATTCTTCTCCTTGTCTTATGTGAAAAAGAAGACTAAAAGTTGAGTTATTTTTTAAGAAGAGACCTATTGAGAATCACAGGGAATACATAAAGCCCAAAGGATCACCAGATTCACTCAGTTATTTCCTCAGTCAACATCATTTTTTGAAGGGACTTTGGGGACATTACTGTCCTTGCATGTACTCTATTGGGTCCTTATCTGTTGACTGCGTTATTTTCAGATTCTATACTACACTTATGTAGAACACAGAGAGGTAAAAAAAAAAGATTGTGCTTTACTGGAGAAGTGGGGATCATAAATATCCCAGACTGATATTATTAAACAGCTACATAGACCAGGATCTTCTGAGTCCCAAACAATCCCAACGCCTATGAAGCATTACTTATTGAATGTACCCCTAGGCTTTGTGTAGTGATACATTTAGTGATGTAGTGATGAAGTAGTGATGTAATATATCACATTGTAAATGGCCCCTGTGTAACTGCTATTTTTTTTTTTATCTCCAGGGAAAATTTGGATACAATCCAAGATGACTGGGTTTCTGAAAACGATTACACTGGGGATACAAGACTTTTTTCCATAAACCAACAAGAGTATGAGGGAAATGAAGGTATGTGCTATAAAACTATAACTTTAACTGTATTACCATGTCATTCAACGTTTGCCTGTGCCATTATGTCACACCATGGGGAACAGACACATCACTCCCTTACTTATGTCACTCACAGAACTATAGTTCCCTTCTCTATTAGGTATTAGGAAAAAGCAGTTCATAGCGCCGCGTCTAAAAGGTAACGAGATCAGCTAACATAATACATGAGAAAAAGCGCAAGATCAGCTTTTTCCTGTCTCATTAAACAATTGAACCGGCCCCTAAGAATTCATCTTGGGTGCACCTCTCCTAATCTATAGGGTTTAGTCTTACGTGTGATTTTTTTCTTTGGTGCCAGTTCTTTTTTCTTTTTTCCTTTTTCATCTAATGGCTGATCTCATGTTCCTTCTGTCTATTTCATTGGAAGGGAAATGAAAGAGTCCTAATTCCTGTCGGAGCTTCTTTGCGTTTTGTGAAATTTTGCCAGTCCCAACTGCCCCTCTTTAGACCTACCTGTATCAATTTGTAGAAATATGTAGGGTTTTTTCATAGCATGAGCATTTGTGGTTGGGGGGGTTAAGTCTTATTTGATCCCGCTGGGAGTGATAATAAGGTGGTGGAAGTGGCAGATGTGGCATGTTAGGCTTGATTGTTGTTCAGACGTCTGACTGCTCAGGATGTATCTACTGTTGCAAATTTTCTCTCTTAGAAGGAAAGAGCATTATAGACTGGATACTTTATTATGTGTTTCTCTCTGTGTAGATGGATCCTCCACCAACAACTTTAAACCCTCACTAGAAAACGTAAACAAGTCCACAAAGGTAATAAAACCTCAGATCTTTTCTCTTGCCTAGAATAGTTTAACCAGATTGAGAATACCTGTTAATAAAACCACCTAGCTTTGTACTGAATATTGAAACTAGTCTGAACATAAAGTAAAAAACACACATAAGATATCCTTGACCCATCTCCTTTGCCCATTTTATTTACTAATATGTTTACCTCCTATTGGAACTCAAATATATTAGTTTCATTTAATTATTAAACACATTACAGAGCTGATCCAGAGACATACACCAGTCATTCCCAAACTTTGTGTCACGACTTCTGGGGTGCTACATCCCTTTCACCAGAGTTTCATGGAACGGTTCTTCCTACGTGGCAGCAAGTCAGAAGAAACCTTCTGGTATCCCAGCCTGGTAGTAGGGAGGGCAGGGCAGGTGAATTGTAAGCTCCAGGAGCCAGCGGGAGTCAGGCAGCTGTTAAATGTCTGATAGTGTGCTGGTGTTCACAAAGTTTCCAGCAGATTTTCATGACTACACACACATTGGAGTAGGCAAAGAGAGCAGAGTGCAGGTATGCTCTCTGCATTTAATAATATAATATCAGTGATTAAAAATATAATATACTGTAATAGGGCAAGATGATGATGAGGGAGATGATGATGAGGGAACACAGGAGGAGATGATGGTGAGGAGGACAACGCAGGAAGAGATGATGGTGAGGAGGACAACGCAGGAGTAGATGATGGGGAGGGGGATGTCACATGAGTAGTTCATGGAGTGGGACAACATAGGAGGAGATGATGAGGAGGAAGATGTTGCATGAGGAGTTCATGGAGGGGAGACAACACAGGAGGAGATGATAGGTGGGGGACAACACAGGAGGAGATGATAGGTAGGGGGACAACACAGGAGGAGATGGTGAGGAGAAGGACAACACAGGTGGAGATTATGGGGAGCTTATGAGGGGAAGGAGAGATGATGGACTGCATATTGGGCATGAGCGTACAAGTCATGGGTTGTATAGGGTGCAAAGCATACACACTCATTGCAGCCAATTAACCACTGTAATGTACAGTATAATGTAAATAGAGGTTTTGAATAGTGTTAGTGATTCTGTGCTTAAACAATGGCAATTCATACTTATTGTATAGCATTCATAGTATTAAATACTAATATAAGTGACATTTATTATGTTCCTAAAATACCTCCATATCGTTGTATGCATGGCTGACCCCGCCACATGTAGATTTCGGAAATGTCAGTAGGTTGCACTAATGCTTATAGGGAGCAGGCAGTATTTCCAACAGCACCGTTACTTACAGTATGTTGGAACTGCAACTTTTTTGAGTTACTGGCAGCATGGAGATATTTGAGAAATATTATAAAGTGTCACATCTGAAAGTTGTGGCGTGTAAAGCATCTGGACTTAAACATGAAATGTGAATGATGTCTACTGTACCTCTACTGTACGTTGACTTAGCATGCTCAGTATAAAATCACTCACTATTAGCTACTGGTGTAGACTCATCTTTGGTTCATCCCTGAACACATTATGCCAGCTTGTCTCTCATTACTCATTCCATTCTTTTTCTTTCAATGTTCTAGTTTAAAATTCAGAGGCCAACGATTTGTCCGCCTAACTAGTTCTCGATGACTCCAGACATTCATCGTATGGAACATTTTGCCATAAGAACAACAACAACAACAAAAGAGGTCAGCGGAGGTCACTTCTGTGAAGACATCACTCTAAAATGAAACCTGGGAGTTCTTAGGAATGATAGATTTCTCATTTTTGAGAGAAAAGGACATAACGATGCTGAAATCATGTCTTTTCAAAACTCGACAGAACTTTATAAATGGTGTCTAGGATTTTGGAGTCCGCCAAAAATTCTTGGATGCCCACCTTAAGATGTTTATGTACATAGTTTATTTATGACAGTTTATAGTATTATTTATTACCTTTTATTTATTAATAAATAACCTACACAACCAAATATGAAACATATGATAAAGGTGGCTGTGCTTAAATAAACGTGTAATGTAATGATGCTGAGAACAAAATTATGTGTGTGGCTCCTTTAAATCAGAAGTAATATAGAACTAGATCAGGATCCAGACTTAAAGGTTGAATTGCAGGGGGGGGG